>JAMPIV010007694.1:0-32771 GCA_024509875.1 Oreohelix idahoensis | reverse complement strand
CGTTGCAATAAGTATGTCGTCCAGAAATACTTTTATCCCAAGGTGAGGTTCGAGGCTTTTGCGCAGAACTCCTCGATCAAACAGGTAAAGACGGCTTGCGTGTGAGCGATTGGCTTAGACCCAAATGCAATACAATAAACTCGTAATGGTCCTCAGAAGTACCCTAAATGTTAAACAAATGACGAATATTCCGCTTCCTCATATCCCCATGGGATCTGGTAATACCCCCCCCCAATCTGTGCTAAGGTTCTATCTTCGGTGAAAAGTAATTCGTGCTGCTAGCTCGCATTCGGCCTAGAAAGGCTAAGTACCCTCCGAAATCCCTCACCAGGTTAAAGGGGCTATCCACTGCATTGAAAAATACCGATTACACTCGACATTGAGACCTTCTGTAGGTCTATGCACACTGAGTCCGCTAGAGTATCTCTACATGTGGTTTTATTTTTTCCGTAAGCAACACATACAACGAGCTCACACTCCGTCACGTATATAGTAGCAACGTCTGATTTGAGTATAAATTTTTTCCATGTAAGCTATTACTCGCATTTCCTCAGCGCCATTCCTAATTGCTTTAGTGCATTAAAGGGAACAGGACTAGGTTTCATTAAACTCGTACCTCGAGGTCGATGTATGTGAGCTGATCCTACCTTTTCAAATTCCTATCATTTCTGGTCATGCCAGGTGTGTTAATCAACTGAGTGTTAGCTAGTGCTTTTATCCTCAACAACTGTTTCAACTGTGCATGCTTATCCAATCCGTTAAAGTTTGAAAAATTATCCTTCAAAATCCCTTTGATGAGTTTCGTCACGACTGGCCGAGGAGTGTGTATTACAACAGAATGTTCAGGTTCTGCCTACAATTTTCCGTCGCAATAGCCAGTGATCTGTAAGATGCGCTGGTTCTGCCACCTGGACGCTTTCATAACATAATCGCGCTTCAGCAGTTTATTTTGATAAATATTTCTATGCTTCCCCCTTTATGGCAATCTTGTTAATTGAGTGCGGACTTCTATTCTCAACAATTTTTATAATGGGAACCTCTCCAACACCGATTTAGCAATTTATTAATTATGGCTACTTGGCAAGAGTAATAATACCCTGTTCACCTAACTTCTAGCTCCCTGTCATTCGCAAGTGCGGTTGTAGTGTAGTAACGTTGACATGTTTACGACGTGCACGGCGTACGTTTTCCCTTTGCAGTTCCATCTGTTTTAAGGCGTTGGCTCAACTCATTCAACGTATTGAGTTGGAAAGAGGAGACCGTTTTATCAGCTTTATCATCTGTAAAAGTAACGTGAACAGTGCCCTCTAGAGGTCCTTTTATTGGTATCTACCAAACTGTCATCTGTCGGCAACGCGCTGGACATCCCAGTAAGTATTGTGGGGTACTTCGCTGTAAGCAAATAGTGCTGCGGGTAAGTATTGATGCCCATCCTCTATGGTTCTTCCTGCGCAAGTTTCCGAATGGATGGAAATAAGGGTCCCGTTATTAAAACGGACTCTCAACCTGGACCTATTTTGCTTGGGGTGGTAGGATAGCACGGCTCCAGTCGGATATGTCCTGGCCTGAAATATCCTAAACACTTCCTCGGTGAGGTTTCCTCGGAATTGGGAACCATTATCTGTCAGGATCTGTGATTGAAACACTAGCCCGAGTAAATATGGTGAGCAAGCCTCAGCAAATAACATGCTTGGAATCACAGGCAGCATACCGATAGCCTACTGCCCACATGGAGCAACAATCCACTAACGTGAGTATATAACTGTTTCTCTTTTTGCTACGAGTAAGTGGACCCACAATATCCACCGCTACTCGTTCGAAGGGTGTGCCCAAGATTGGCATTTCTCCCAGAGTGGCTGGGGCCGTCCAGTGTTTCGGCGCTGTCCTCTGGCACTGCGGGCATGATTTCACATATCTCTGAATACTCTTGCGTTGATAATTGCCCAATAATAATGACATGAAATACGCTGAATCGTGGCACTTATACCCATGTTACAAGAGGATATATGATTTGTAGCAACTAGGTAGTAAGCTCGGATAAAAGTTGCACATTTTAGTTGTTGAACTGCAATAGAGATATATTATAGTTTTTGCTTTACGATGTTGAAAGCGAGGAGCATAATTTGCGTAGTTTTAATGTGACGTGTCGCGTTGGTAAGGTAGCACGTGACAACATTGTATTTGTACCCATATGTTGTTATATTTGGTCCTAGACGGACGGAAGTTTTTGAAGTCTCCCAGTAGAAGGATATTTATATCAAGGATTTTCTTGATGAATAGGTATTTGGGTCAGCCTATACTTGGTGGATACAATATTATATCTCAGTAATGAACGGGATTTATGTTCGAAGAGGAGAATGTATTTTCGGGAGCAATCTTAATGGAAAGTATCCAAGAAGGTCACCTTAGTCGCGTAAGTTGAGTTGTTCGATACCGGATTGCCTATCTAGGAATCACGAGTAAATAGCTTGACTGTACCACGACTGAAGGAAGTGACGAATTATGATGTATTAATTGAATTCTGATGAACTGCATTTTATTTGGATGTGATGTGCTATTAAATTGTACTCTGTTCGGACTCTGAACACCACGGACTTATCAGTTGATATTATTGAAAGTTCAGACTATTGACCCACTATTCATGTTTGTCAGCACGGCATTAGAAGCTCTACCATTTGAAGTATTTATCAAAACTAATATTACAACAAAACAGTGATTATAAACCGGCACACATGGAAGTTAGCAGAGAATACCATAACAAACGGTGGCAACAACCAGAATAAAACTAATAACAATGGAACAATGAAGCACGATACAATCTGTGTAAGTGGTGATAATAAGTTTTGTTCATCGGCAGGAAAATCCGATGTAACAAAGAATGGTTGGCCATTGCGGGGATCGAGAATGGTTCGCCAGTCCGTGAATCGAGAATGGTTGCCAGCGCGTGAATCGACAATGGTTTGCTAGCACAGGGACCAAGTTGACAAGCTAACGAAGTAACGAAAAATTTTTTTTCTTTAGTCCATGCAAAAGAGTGAGTTCAAGTCAAATGGAAAATAAAGACATTGTATCATTCGATTGACCTAGAACTAGAAGTGTTTACGATCGGCTAGCGCTCACGTGACTTGCAGTTAGTGACGTAACACGCCTAACAACGAAAGACTGTACAACGTCACCATTTCATGTCCAAAATCCATAGCAGAAGTCAAGACCTTTCGCAATCTGTATCAAACTTCGATTTACCTTCAAAAATGGACCAAGAACTACACGAATGCTTTCAAAGCCACTAAACCAGCTTCGAGGGAATCCCATCTGTACCATTGACAACTGCCAGCATCTTGCGGGGAAAACTTTCATACGCTAAAAGATAAGTAAACCCAGTAGTGGTCGTTTCAGTGCAAAATGTCGTCCATCGAATTATGTGGGCATATTTAATTCATGCATGTTCTATGTATCTATCTATCTTCGTATGTTTTTTATGTGTGTAAGTAGGTTTGGTCGCCACAAGCTGACCACAAAGATTCTAATCGATTCTAGGGTAATTGAATATTTGCGAGTTGAATACAAGAGACCCCAAAGAAATAATTTTGGACTCGTTCTGCTTGTTATTGCAAACATTTGATAATTGATGTTAGGTGTATAGTGATGGTAAATTCTGGTGTATTCTCCTGTATTCTATTTCAATTTTTATTCATTTCTGTAATATGTTTGTAACTATTTCGTATTTTCTCCATCTTGCTATAATTTATTTTAATTGTTAATATATGTCTGTTATATAGAGTCCTGTGACGTCATCATTATTTGTACACATGTTTATTAACCCATATTTCGTCACCTTGAACTTCGCTGATACTTCCGAGTTTTATTTGGTTCAAGTAATCATGTTTTAATGTTTGCAATTGTCAATTGTGAAATGTTAATGTCTTGTACAATTTTATTTATGGTTTGTTTTGTCTTTATTGATGTTTAAGCTTATACTCTAATAGGGATAGCTTACCTTAGTTGGGTATTAATATAATAACATATTTTGATTAATTTTTGAAAAATAAATAAGAGGAACTTGATAATTGCAACTGTTTGCAGTAATGGCCCAGTGCACTAGTGTTTATCCATCATGACTAAGGCATGATGATATAGTATATTGACAAATAACTATAGGGTTATATTTCTTGGTGAATATGAGCATCATGTTAGATATTAAGTAGTATAATTTTATTAAAAATAGTACTACGTTGGCCATTGAGTACACATAAATAATTTAATAATTTTTATTGGTGTTTACAATACATTATTGATTAACTACATAGATCATTGATTTCAGAATGTCTACGTTAGAAACTTTCGTTAAAATAGGGAAAGATTTTTGTTATAAAGGACTAGAACTGAAATCTTTTGCTGAAGAACAACTAGCTATTTATAAACAAGAACAGGCAGATAGAAAACGTGAAGAAGAAGAACGTGAGGCAAAGTTAAAACGTGAAGAAGAAGAACGTGAGGCAAAGTTAGAAAAGCAGAAAGAACTTGCAAAGCAAGAAGAAGATAGAAAAGAGGCAAGAAATGAAATATTAAGAATTGAGGAGGAAAATAAAAAGAAACAAGATGAAATTATAATGCAACAACAAAAGGAGTTGGCACTTATCCAATTGGAGACAGCCAAATTAAAAGCACAATGCGCTACTACTAGCCATGGTGTTAATGCTAATGATATGTCTTCAGCTACACAACATAAAAGTTATTATAACTTTAAACTGCCACATTTCAAACTTAATTATGATAATTTATCATCGTACTTGTCACGTTTTGAACAAGTATGTAAGACTAATAATTTGGATAAATCAGCATGGGCACTTAAACTTCGAGAATTTTTAGATGGTGAGCCCTTGAACGCAACTGAAAATGTAGATCCTACAATAGCTTGTAACTATGATGCCATTAAGGCTTTGCTATTGCGACGGTTTCATTTAGATGAGGAAGGTTGTAGATTAAAATTTAAAAATCTTCAGCCAGATTCACATACAGATTTTTCAGGATTTATATCAAATATACGAGACACCTTCAACAGATGGGTTGAACTTGCGGGAGTGGAAAAATCTTATGATAAATTAGTGGACCTGATACTTAGAGATAAAGTACTATCTTCAGTTAGTCCGCCATTTTTTTCATTCCTACAGGAACGAAAACCACCCACCATTGCGTCCTTAGAAGAGATGTCTATAAATTATTGTTGTGCACATCCTAACGTCAGTTTAGGGAATTCACATACACGAGAACCATTACCAGTGGCATCCAACATGTCGTACCACGGTTATGACAAAGCAAGGACACATAGTCTTAATAGGAACCATTTTTACAAAGGATATAATGATAATTATAATCATGGACAAAATCATTATAACAGCTATAACAATTTTAACCGAGGTAGACAACAGTTCAGAAATCAAATACCTCAATTTAAACCTAAAGATAATTTTCAACAAAAGCCTAGTTGGAATAAATTTGGTATTGACAAATTCAATAATAGTGGTAATCATTATCAGAAGAAGAATGAAAATTTTAAACCACGACATAAAAGTTACAACAGTAGAGGCAATGATAATAATTATTCAGGTGTTCGGGATAGACAACGCTCCATCTCCAGACATCATCAACAGTTTACACATAACACAGGGGCAGCATTGACCATGAATGCATCTCCATGTAATAACAATGTTGACACTCCAACACATTCTTCATCTGCATGCTATGTCATTGATAATAACGTGGCAAATGTTTGTCCACAATGCCATACTATTTTTCAGAAATCAAGTCAGCCGACAATACAGGTTACACAACCTACTCCTGCTATTTGTCTAACGGCTAACGATGGAACTGGGACATTGATTTTTAACAAGGGAATCCTGGATGGAAATATTATTTCTATTTTAAGAGACTCCGGATCCACCACCATTGGTATCCGTCAATCCTTAGTGCATCCACGTTATGTTACTAAAGAGTTTGTACGCTGTATTACTTTCGGAGGGACAGTGGAATATTATCCAACTGCAATTATAGAGGTTAAAACTCCATTTTTTTCAGGGAAAGTTAAAGTTTGTTTACTTCAGAATCCGGTTGCAGATTTGACAATCGGACGTATACATGGCAGCAAAGACTGTACTCCCGAGGAAATATTGGAATGGGAAAGAGTGAACTTGTATGCAGCCAATACAGTGACAACAAGAGCTCAAGCTCACGAGTTGGAAAGGAAGGATACTACAGCCACTAAAGGTATGGAGTACTCTAATGATATACCTACCTCCATGATTGAAAGAGAGTTTTTTGCTCGCAAACAAAGAGAAGACAACTCTTTGAAGAAATTTTTTGCATTAGTGAACAAACATGATGATATTACGGTTAAGAATAGAGCTAAACATTGGTTCACTATTCATAATGATATTTTGATTCGAAATAGTGTTGACAAAGATAAGGTAAAACATCAGGTCATAGTACCATCGTCGTTAAGGACATACATACTACGGCATGCACATGACTCCCAATGCGCGGGTCATATGGGCTACACTCGAACACGTTCACGAGTGTTGTCATCGTTTTTCTGGCCGGGAATTTCACGAGACGTATCTTTATACGTACGTTCCTGTGTGACTTGCCAGGAAGTTAAGTCTCGTGGAGCTTTTTCATAATGCCCCCATTCAGGCCAGTGAAATATCAGTTCGTCCTTTCGACAAGATGGCAATAGATATTATTGGTCCTATGTTACCAACTGCCAGAGGGCATAGGTACATATTAACGTGTATTGACCTATGTACACGATGGCCAGAGGCCATACCTCTGAAACATATTACAACAGCTGATATATCTGATGCTTTGATATTAATATTTTCTAGGCTTGGGTTTCCAAGAAAATTACTTTCGGACCATGGACCACAATTTGTGTCTGATACAATGAAGGATGTAATGAAGACACTAAATATAGAAAGAAGTCTCAGCAGTGTTTATCATCCGATGAGTAATGGGTCCGTTGAGAGGCTCAACCGTACTATTAAACAACTTTTACATAAAGTTACGGTAAACAATCCTCAAGATTGGGGGACAGAGCTATTCCAGCTGTGTTGTTCGCTTACCGAGAACTGCCGCATGAGCAGACCGGTTTTTCTCCGTTCGAGTTAGTGTGTTGGTGCTCCTCCAAGAGGCCCAATGGGACTCATTAAAGACTTACTACTCGACTCTGAGATGACTCAGGAAACACAGTCATCTTATGAATACGTTATTAACTTACGTAAAAAAATCATAGAGGCTTGCCGCATGGCAACAGCTTCATCAGAGACTGCGAAGGAGAGAGCTAGACAATTTCAAAACAAAAATAGAAGACTCCGCCAGTTATTTCCTGGTGACGAAGCATATGTACTACTTCCACAAAAGGGTAACAAATTATTAATTGCTTGGAATGGACCATACAAAATAGTAGATAAGATTTCTGACGTCGACTACATATTAGACATAAAAGGTCAGAAAAAAATTTATCATATAAATATGTTGAAAGAGTTCTTTACCCGTCCACTTCATCTACAGTCTATCTTCCACGACTTAGACGACAAATCAGTTAATTCTTATCAATACTCTAGTCTTTCTGTAATTCAGGAAGAAGAAGCATCTTTTCCTGAGGTTGAAATGTCTTTTCCTATACCGGAACTGCAATCTTCAGAATCTTGGAGGGATGTTGCTATTTCACCTTCACTTACTTCAGATGAAAATAATTCCATTACTAAACTCCTAGAAACCTACTCTGATGTTCTGACGGATATACCTGGTCGAACTTCTATCATTTCTCATGACATTATACTGAAGGACAGTACTCCTATAAAACTTCGTCCTTACTCTGTACCTATCCATTTTCAAGATAAAACATCTCAAGAACTTAAACAGATGTTAGCATTAGGAATTATCGAACATAGTAACTCGCCATTCGCTTCACCACTAGTTATTGTAAGAAAAAAAAGACAATAATATACGATTATGTGTAGATTATAGGAAACTTAACGCTCAAACTGTACCAGACAGTGAACCTCATCCTTTGATTGACGATCTACTTATTCGTCTTTCATCTGCTAGATATTTCACAAAAATTGACTTAACCAAGGGATATTGGCAGATTCCCTTAACTTTTTTTTTTTTTTCTTTTCCCTTCCTTAACTGAACAAGCAAAATATTACACTGCATTTTCGACTCCACAAGGTCTATATCAGTGGAATGTCATGCCTTTTGGGCTAATGAATGCGCCTGCAACGTTCATTCGCATCTGATGCGAAGAATTTTAGCTTGCAGAACAGACATCATCATCACTTATATTGATGACATCTGTCTGTTTAGTCATTCCTTTGATGAACATGTCATTGGATTAGGTTCAGTATTAGATATTTTAAGAACTAATAACTTAACTGCCAGACCTAGCAAAATGCAAATAGGTTTTAAAGAGAAATAACATTCCTGGGACATATAATAGGGGCTGGACAAATAAAAACTATTCCTCAAAATGTGTCTAAGATTTTACAGCTATCAGTTCCACAAACAAAAAAACAAGTTAGGAGCTTGTTGGGTTTAGTACAATATTATAGTAGGTTTATTCCTAACTTGTCAACAATTACGGCTGTCTTGTCTTCGTTACTGAAGAAAGATATGCCTACAAAAGTTCTGTGGACAACAGACTGCCAGACAACTTTTGACAAAATAATATCTCTCTTCTCCAGGCAACCTATTCTTAGGTTACCAGATAGTAAAAAAATGTTTATACTCCGTACAGATGCGAGCAATTACGGATTGGGAGGTACGCTATTGCAAGAACACGACGGCGTCCTGCACCCTACTCTTTATATATCAGAGAAAACTCACCGAGACAGAGCGAAACTACTCGGTGATAGATAGGGAGTATTGGGAGTCGCATGNGCGATACAAAAACTAGAGAAATTCCTGCTGGGCGCTCCTTTTGTCATACAAACTGACCAACATGCTGAAGCATCACTTAGAAAAGCCAGTCATAAGAACGCCAAACTTGCTCGTTTTTCAATCCTGCTTCAGCCATTTAATTTCACCATCGAGGCAATTCCAGGACATGAGAATATAGTCGCTGATATTCTATCCCGCAATCCTTTGCCATATAAGAAGGGAACATAAATAACTCATGGAACCAGAACTTGGTGATGAAACTGACACTTGTTGAATGTTCTGCAAGAGTTTACAAACTTACAAAATTCCAGGTCAAACAAGTTGACAAAGAAGAAGTCTACGCACATTCAAAGTTGTAACAATCCGAGTAGAATAATCACATAACATGACAACGTTGTGAATATGTGCAACGGACTTTGGTTAGTGTCCAATCGTGACTCAGTCGAATTCAAATAGGATACATTCAAGATGAAAAGTGAAAATAGGAACAAAGTGACATACAGATATATTTTCATATACTTTCGTCGGAATGATAACGTGATATTCTTGGAACTTTACGAAAGAAGGACAACGTATTTCTTGGGAATGACATTACTTAATAGTATTATGATTAAATAATATAATAATAAAAGAAGTAATATACATACAGCAAAACACAAATAGATAAAATAGTTATGCTAGCTAATTAATTGTTTCATTTTTATATGTATGTATGAACTTACTTTAACATAATAGTAATATATATAGTAATTCTATATTGTTAATTCACATACTAAGTTAGTTATAAGTTACGTTTTATTACATCTATTATATTCTAGTCTATTAACTTACTTTTACTTTCTTTTAATACATTATTAACTACTCTCTTACTTTTCTTACAATTTTTCTTTTCTTTCCTTAGCTATTAATTCTTACTTTCCTTTACTTAGGATAAATTATATTCTATAAGATACTACTCAGTCTACATTTAGTTAATATTATGACTCATTAATTTATACTATAATTTTAATTACCATTTTCTATTCGTACTAATTAAGTTAGAACTTTCTTCACAGACATAAGTATTTATAAATTAGTCACGGTTTGATAGTTGACATTTCTTTCTGTTGACATGGACTTAAATTTGACTACGATCTTCGACGATAGTACGTGATTCGTAGATCGATAATCTTTAACATTTTTTTTCACATACCCATAATTTAAAAAAAAAAAAAAAAAATCTATAGTCTAGATTTTTTTTAACCCCGTCGGCCAAGGGAATGTTACAAGAGGATATATGATTTGTAGCAACTAGGTAGTAAGCTCGGATAAAAGTTGCACATTTTAGTTGTTGAACTGCAATAGAGATATATTATAGTTTTTGCTTTACGATGTTGAAAGCGAGGAGCATAATTTGCGTAGTTTTAATGTGACGTGTCGCGTTGGTAAGGTAGCACGTGACAACATTGTATTTGTACCCATATGTTGTTATATTTGGTCCTAGACGGACGGAAGTTTTTGAAGTCTCCCAGTAGAAGGATATTTATATCAAGGATTTTCTTGATGAATAGGTATTTGGGTCAGCCTATACTTGGTGGATACAATATTATATCTCAGTAATGAACGGGATTTATGTTCGAAGAGGAGAATGTATTTTCGGGAGCAATCTTAATGGAAAGTATCCAAGAAGGTCACCTTAGTCGCGTAAGTTGAGTTGTTCGATACCGGATTGCCTATCTAGGAATCACGAGTAAATAGCTTGACTGTACCACGACTGAAGGAAGTGACGAATTATGATGTATTAATTGAATTCTGATGAACTGCATTTTATTTGGATGTGATGTGCTATTAAATTGTACTCTGTTCGGACTCTGAACACCACGGACTTATCAGTTGATATTATTGAAAGTTCAGACTATTGACCCACTATTCATGTTTGTCAGCACGGCATTAGAAGCTCTACCATTTGAAGTATTTATCAAAAACTAATATTACAACAAAACAGTGATTATAAACCGGCACACATGGAAGTTAGCAGAGAATACCATAACAAACGGTGGCAACAACCAGAATAAAACTAATAACAATGGAACAATGAAGCACGATACAATCTGTGTAAGTGGTGATAATAAGTTTTGTTCATCGGCAGGAAAATCCGATGTAACAAATAGGGTTCGTCCAAGATCGCTGGACTGATTTTCCCCAGTCACATATTTCGATTTGACCTGAATCTTGGCTATGGCCAAACGCATAGGTGCTGCACTTTTAGTTGGTCCTTGTATTTCTATAGTGTCTTCTGTCATCTGGTAAGGCTTGACTAGGGATGCACAGACAACTGCGTCGAACGCAAGGCCTGTATCATAAAGGCAGGTCACCTCTTGGTCGTTTACGAGTACTGCCTCAACGACCGGGGGATGTCGGGGTTTGTCCAAAGGTTCTTCCGGTCCATTTCCCCTTTCGGCACCTTTACGTAAGCAGGCAGCATGATGAGGTGGGTTTTTTTCGGCTGCACTCCTGCGTATTATGGGTGATTGTTCTACAGTGCTTATACCATTTTTCTCCTTGCCTCTGCTGCTGGAAAGTTGATCTCTGAGTTGTCTTGTAGTCTGGCTTGTCATGCTTTTTGAAGTTAATATGAGGTGGTCTCACTTGGGGGTCCATGTGTGACTGAGCTGTCTGTCTAGATACGTAATCTGCTTTTTTTCGTCAGGGTGGTGGATTCTCTGATAGTGCTGCCTGATACCGTTCCGCTAACTGGACTATGGATTCTAAAGTGCTGGCCCCATTCTTTGTCAGGAATCTTCTCATGTCGGAAGTCATGGTGTCCTTCAGTTGTTCGATCATGACCATTTCCGTCAGGCCTTCCCAATCATGAGTAAAATTTCATAGGGCACCCCACTTCTCCACATAGGAATCCAGTCTCGCAGCAAACTGATCAACGCTCTCTCCAACTTCCCTCCTAGAGTTACGTAACCTCTTCCTATAGGCGTCAGCATGTAGCTCATAACGAACCCAGTAATGCCTTTTTCAGAGAGTCGTAGTCTTCTGTAAACCTGGAGGAAGCTTGCTATACACTTCATAAGCAGTTCCTCTAAGCCTTTGCGACAGTTTCAGGTTCCACTTGGTTCTCTCCAAACCAAACGTGGTGGCAGACTTCTAAAATTTGTCCAAATACTCATCGATAGAGTCAGCTCGTTCAGAGAAAGCTTCGAATGGAAACGTCATGTGTCCCAAGTTTGACACGTGTGAGGATGGCAAAGGTCCTGGGCTCCCCGTGTGCAAGGAGGGCATCTCATCTGACCGTGGCGATAGGTTGCCTGATAATGTAGATGCTGTCGCACCGGCTACTGGTTCAACTCTTTGAGCCTGTCCCTGCATCTCTAAAGCTGCTTCATCTTCAGTGCATGCTCGCGTTCATCTCTCTAGCTTCTTTCCTTAGCGTCTACAGCTTTTATCCTCTCATCTATTTCGGCTAACTTTATTCGCTCTTCTCTTTCAGCTTTCGCTGTTTCTCGAGCGTAATACTTATCAGTCTCGACACTGACATAATTCGCAAGGTCCACCCTTCTCTATAACCTAGATTCGACCAGCTTCCCCACCCCCCCGTGCTGCCTTATGCTTATCTATTTCAGCCATTTTTTTCCTGTTATAGTCCACACTGAGTAAGTTAGTGCTACCCTTCGCAATTGTGTTTCGATAACAAGCAATAAAACTTACTAATTATCAAACTGCTAGAGAATGAAATTACTACAGTTAAGGAGACTTAATGTCTGTAATTCAATGGAATACAAATCATGAACTAACTTAATTAAAACACAAGATATCTAAAGGTATTCACCAATCAATGCTTGAGAAAATTTCTATTGCAAAATTATTGCCTGAAATTCTAGAAAAAAATGTTTTCTGTCTTCTAGAGCTATTTTGTGAAAATACAAGTGTTTTTAAATGGTATACTGTAATGAATGAATGAATGATATATCCAGAGGTATGATAAAAAAATAACATAAGTTCAAATCCGGACTGAGACCCAGTGTGGCGTGTTAGCGTAGGAAGGATAAGAATTTATTTAGAGGAAATAATAGATGTGAAAGGGATGTTTTTCCTGGATCACCCGAGGAAGATTTGGCTCAAGAAATCCTGTTGGTTTCTCCACCGCTGAAGGTGAGACAAAGAGGGTAAATTCTCCTAACTTAGACAGGCTGTCAAAGTTTGTAAGGAGTTATTTGGTCTCTCGCTACCCGTTCGTCCCCTTCTCATATATCTATTATTATTTCCTCAGTTATGCGGCGTTTATATTAGATTTAACGAGCCCCCCATCCCTTATAAAGGAAGAATAAACAATCAGACAATATGTAAGTGCATCTAATAGAAGGAACAAGGTAAGGGGGTACATTATATACAGCTCCAATTGGTTTATTTACAATAAAATGAATAGGTCATTCGGTGGATGATAGTTATTGGGTCGGATGGATTAGTGTTGCTGCTGTATTGCTAATAGTGTCTCATAATTCAAGTGTGTTTTCATCATGGATGCACAAAAGATTATGGCTTGAGACATGGTGAGTTCCGCTTTTTATTGGATCTCCGTAGCTTTTCAGCCCGGCGGTTGAAAGTGAAAGCGTGGTTAGTTCTCGTCTCCTGATATTGCACCAGGTAGGTCTTGAATTGGTTCGGATTTGCCTTCACTGTGCTCGAACTGCGTATTCTGCTCTGAGATAGGTACTGTCGTGCAAGGCTTCCACCCATCCGGACTGAGGACAATACCACATGGCCTCGTTGGCGGTCGTTCTTAGCTTTAGAGAAAGCTAGTCGTGGTCTAAGTTCGTACAAATGCAAGGCTTGTACTGGCAGATGTTTAGGTCTCTATACACGGTCATCCTTTACTAGGACGCTAATCTTACCACCAACAAGTTGTACTTGTCTTGCCACATCTATGCGTATTACAGTTTCTCTGGGCCTAAGGGGCTGTATGGGAATTCGTTGTTAGCATGATTGCTATCGTCAAGGTAACATGCATGAATTATGTATAAGGTCAGTTAAACCACCAAATTGATATCATAGAAATGTCAGTTGTAACCGTATTCTAGTTCTGTGCCTCTAGCTTAATCCCGTTCATGTCCAATTATGGATACTATTTACGAATAATTGGGACACTTTTCTCTATAGAATTTGTCTAGCAGCAACATTATCACTGCTTCTCATTCCTTCATGACAAACTACGTCTCTGTAATTGGCTATAAAATCCAATACCATTTTATTGTTTTTTTTTTTTCACAATGAAAAAAACGGCATCCATGTTAACTATTATTTATAATGGAAATCTAAGAATAAATGTCTCTAAAATGCAATTTCAGTTTATTATATTATATATATATATATATCGAATTTATCATATTATTATTATTACTATCATATATTATATATATATATAGCATATATTATATATATATAATTATCCCGTATTAAAATACTTCGGACATTTTGCCATATCCACTGTGCTGAGGCAGAAGGAGTGTACACTCTGATCACGGATGTGGTCAAGTTTTAATTACGCAGTATTGTAACTTATCAGGATGTAGTCAACGCTTAGTTGACAGGTACCAGATCTAGGAGGTTTTATCGAGAAAGAGAAGAGGTTACTACTATTGAGTGCTTTATACAGATACTATTAAGAGGTGCAAGATTGGAGGTTATGAAAGAGGTTCAGGCATTGGCGGCAGAAATTGGAGATTAAAATGGCTTCCATTAATTCTTTAGACTCGTTTCGTTCATCAGGGCTTGTTCATGTGTGAAGTCGAGCCGACTATGCTGAGATATTATATTATTCTAGCTCAATGTTTCGATTTTTCTTTGGTGCTATGTCCTCACTCGCTTGGTCTTCGCCGCGCCTTCTTAGCAGTTCTTTTCCGCACGAATATGTAGAATCCATCTTTCTACTCGTTAACCTCGATTTACCGGTATTCATACGTGACATTAGTGCCATTACTAATAGACTAGCACAATCAATATGAATTAAAAGGTACGTGGGGGTTTCCTAAGTGCATAAACCATGGTTCTCTCTTCGGTATGCCAGCACCTGCAGTCTGATCTCTCAATTTTGTAGCGGTGTTTCTGAAGCTACAAAGGTCAGGTCCATCAGACAATCATACGTCGGTATCTAATATGGTATTAGATTACGCTGGATGTTTTACTTATTAACGGGCGATTACATTTTCGTGATATTTTTCCGGCCTGTTCCGAATTCATACATTGACTCATTTCACTTATTAATTAATCTCGTAGGGAACATTTTAAATTTAACAAGATTCTGTCCAGTCATAGGTTTACACTATCTCCCCCCCCCCATGTAAAACCTCAGGCTACGACTAAGTAGATCTTGACTAAACTTAATCTCCCGGACCGACCTCGAACTACTTGCTCAGTGGTTTTTGATGTTATTGTATGGTTGATATGTTACCTAGTGTACTGTATGAGGTCATCTGTGAAGGCTCCTGAGATAAAAGTTTATGGGATTACAGGAGGCCTTTCTGCTACACTTTACGACCTAAAACAGACCTATTCTTCTATAATGAGTGTTAGCTACGTTAAAAGTCTAGGGTACTGAAATGTAATGTGTAGGTAATAAAATACACTGACACACACATGTAAATAATAAGTCTAATAATAATAATAACTCTACAATACACTGAACTAACACTGGCTGTTTAAGTTTAAATTTAAAATCTTTTAAAATTTATTTGTTCTGAACCAAATATTTCTTTTGGTCAGAACTTATGAAATGATAGGTATTTTATCAATGAAATGCATATATATATTGCATAATCAAATATAACTTTTGTACATAGGTCTATTATTATTATTACAATGATTAATATTAATGGTATCTACAAAATCCTGGGAACACTAGTAATGGATGGTTAGTTGGGGTGGCATCATCATGCTCAATCTAAGTGTAAACAGTTTATAGTCCTTGACATAGGGACTGATCTTAACGGATCTGTACAATCTTTATGTCTCTATTGATGGTGGGAGAGTTACTGATGAATCTCCAGCAGGCCAGGTTGCAGTTTACTGGCCTGAAATGACGTAGTACAGAATTCTCGTGGCCCACTCCTCTCATTAGCTGGAGTAAAATAAGTTAGGCTGCACAGGCACTCGCTTGATACTTCTATAAGATTATCTGGCACAATAGTAGTGCCAGATCAGAAACTCACAATTCTGAAACAAAAGTTGTGCCATGTGTCAGTACTCTATTCACTTCGCCACTCTTACACACACACCACAAAACAACATTACACAGACTGATTCAGATCTATCTGACCAACTCAACACATCTCACCTAGTTGTTATCAATTTGTACAAGTTCCCCAGGACTGCATTGCATCCGAAATATGTTCAATATTTTCTTCTTCTATAAAATAAGGTGGGTGATATGTTCCCACTGATGTCAATAATCGATCCTCCTTCCATAGTCTTAGGTAGGTTTTTATTTATTATTAGTTTGCCTCTAGGCCCTGGACTGTGGCGGGGGACCTAGAGCAAGCACTTACTTGTCGTAATCATTTTTCATGATATGGCAGTGTCAATCACTCAAAATATTAAATAAACAAGATAAATGCTTTCTGGCCTTACCATAATTCAGAATTTAGAACACAGTTACTTAGGACTAGCAGAACTCAGCTGAGCTGGCTAGAGTATGGCGTCCCACTGAATTTTATTTATTATTTCCTGGAAAACACCACTAGCAGTCAAGAACTGTGTTAATGGACAGTCTTCTTTAAAATGGCACAAATGTGCGTCTCTTTCTTGCTAATATGAATGCATTTATCCAATCACGGACTTCCCCTCTAACTTTTTTCAAATCTTCAAACTAAAAGTCAAATTTCAGTCAGATCTCAGTCAAGTATGTATTATTGTCTGTTGGTCCGTCTTTCTCTACTTGGTTTTTCACCAAAACACACTTGTTTCTTGGACCAACTACACGCAAAACCTACACAAACCTGCCTCCTATGTTATTTTTAGCTTCTATCCACCGACCTTCCCCTTTAGTTCATTACAGCTTGATTTTTGCATTTTTATGTCTCAAGGACGCAAAATGTGACTTTTAGTGAAAGTATGCACAACAATACTGTTCGCTAGTCTGATGTGAACAATACAGTCTTTCATCAATATCTTCCGTGTTATCTGTCCGTCTGTATAATTAAAGGTATATTATTTCTCTGCTCAAGATGGGCTATCCTTAACCAGCGGCACTTGGGCTTTCAGCCCTTCGGCCCAACAGATGGGCTATCAAACTAGCTATGTTTTATTTTCATCACTTTATTATTAACGAAAACCTATTTTTCTCAAGGTTAGTTTTTGAAATTTGTTTTCCGAACCTTCTCCACGGCGTTTGCCGCTGAATTCAAATAAAACAACCAAGTACCGTAAAACGTCTAAGATACGACTGTTTCGAATAAGAGCTAAGGTCTTTTTATGTCCATTTTCTTACTTTGTGTCAACTATTGGCGCGAATTTTTTTCCTTAAACTACAACTTGCGTCTTTTTTGCCTTTTAGGTTCAAACACGTGTTCAGTCATATTTTTCCTTTTTATATCTCCGTTTCGTCTGCATGTCTAACTAGTTAGTTTGAATGGCGGTATGAACTGCGGGCGTAGGTGAAGAAGTCACGGCATATCTTACGTATATTTTTATAACTACATTTTATCTTACCCGTTATCTTTATAATTTGAGATATTTTAACGTTGTATCACGGTAATTTCACCACACTGGTGACAAAATAACAACGATGAGGAAGATTTGTACGTCATGTCACGTGACAGGAGGACTTGGTGTGTGTTTGTTGACGGGTTATGGTCCTTGGAGCGCTAAAGTGTATAGATAGAACTGAAACTACATTAACAACATTACACAAGAAAAAAACAACTTGACCAAGATAACGGTTAGCTGTGGTTCAGCGTTTGGATTTATGGTTAGGCTATAACTTGATTTTTTTTGACAATATGGCAACGTACGGTTAATGGTGATACAGCCACTGTTTCTTTTACGTTTTCGTTGTTCTCTGTGTTTCAGACCTATCCTGTGACACTCAATATGTGAGTTGATGATTGTTATTTTTGTGTTCGACTACATGTCTTTTAATTTACATAGCGGTCACAATACGTGAGTTGATGATTGTTATTTTTGTGTTGGACTACGTGTCTTTTAATTTACATAGAGGTCACAATATATTGACAGCTTCTTTTGTCCACCATGTAATAATGATTGGCGCAGGGGTGGTGGGGACTATAGTCATTTTCGGGCTAACAAAGGGATTTGTAATAGACGCTTATCACAACTTTAGTTTAAGCAGCACTAAGTGCCGGTCAAAAATATTTTTAATGCTTAATGGACGAATACTCATTATAAATTTTAAAAAAAATAAAACTTTGACTCTTTTTGGCGAGGTGCCTTCCTTTCAACTTAGCCGGTTATATTAGGCGCACGTCCAAATATAAAATACCTTAAGGTCTGGAGAATTAGTCACGTGTGTACAGTGTGAATGCTCATTAAGTCGGACTGACCTTAGACATACTCACTGGACACTCGGTGTTGATTGTTTTGTTATCTCTTATAAGATGTAAAAGCACATTCCTATACTTATATCATATCACAAACAACTTCTCTAAAATGTGTAAAGTATTTGTAATTTTCTTCTTTGCTAGAAAATATACTTAAAAATAATTTGAAATTTATAATTTAATGCAATGAATGTAATAATTAGCTTTGTAGACAACTTGCATCCCTTTGGTTAAAAAACAAAACAAAACACACACACACACACACACGCACACACACACACACACACACACACACACACACACACAAATTACGTCCCACTGGTATCTCGCATAACATTACATTGACGCTTGAGTATGAGGGAACATGAGAGGTGATCCTGATAGAAAATCAACAAGAGCTCTCAATGTCAAGGTCTGGCTGTGTAGCTAACAAACAAAAGTGAGTTACATCAGGACGGAGCTACCGTTCGCGTCTACCTATAACTGTAAGATATTGTGTAGGATGACAGAGTAGCTTACATGACGTCACTTTATATCCTCAGGTCAATTTTTGCCAAAAATGGAGATAGAATAAGGCAGTACTAAGGCGACGACGTGCTACAAACATGTAGCTTCACTTTCTACGCTTTTACACAACCAGAGGTTGACATCGCAATGTTTGTATACACACCGGACGGTATTTTTTAACTTTTATTTCCAGGGGAAATGATTTGTTTTGTCAAGGGAAACAAAACATTTGCTAAACATAATTAAAATATTTAACATTGTGTTTTTGGTTCTTTACAGTATTCTAATTTATTTATTTAGAAATATATAAGACAAATAGTTATGTTGTATAAACACGTAATATTGTAAACGAATTTTTAAAGCTTTTATATTTTTGCATATGTGTTTTTATCAAACGTAACTAGATTTACGCTGGATTCTAGTTTTGGGAAAGCAGTATTAATAAGAGAATACTTCTCTAAATGTAAACAATTTTCAAACCATTTATTGTATTTTTGACCGGCATAAACTGCCGCCTAAACTAATTTGGTAAATACATTTTTGAGGTGAGACTTTTTTTTTGCCTCAGAAAGATACCTTGTTTGACCTAACTGTGGAGGTGAAGAAAAGTTCAATAGGATGAATTAACAAATAAAAGTAATTAGAAGAAAAAAGAGAAGGTCTCTCTCGGTGAAAGAAGGAGATCTGGGAAAGTTCTGTAGAGATATTTTAAGTATCCAGCGCAACAACTCTCCTAACTAACAAATTACTGATGTGTTCCCCCAGATAACCCTGATAACTGTGGTGGACACCCACAAAAAAATTTAGAAGACAATGAAGCTCTAACATATGCTTACAAAAATCACCTTATTTTAAATCAAAATTATATCTACAACAAATATCAGCATTAAAGTGTAAAGTGACAATTAAAGCATACAGCATAATCAGCTAAGTATAAAAAGTAATTAGCTAAATATACAAATATGATCAGTTCCAAAATTAAGTTACGTATATTTAGTACAAACCAAACCGAAAACAACCGATCGAAAGAGAAAACACAAGATCAATCAAAAGAAGAATGATCTGTAAAAAAGGAAAGTAAGAACTCAACAATACCATATACTCATAATTAAGTTGGACAATTACATGTAAAATAAATACAACTATCATAAGTAGATATATTATAACAAAACATATAACCACTCAAACGATACAAATAATGGAAGTATAAATGTTGAAACAAGACAAAGTATACAAGTAGAATCAAGTAAAACGAAGATGAGGTACGAAAGTATAAACAAGATATGAACACATATCGAAAAGACAACAGAAAGATAGAATGAAATGAAGAATAGTTACCAAAGACAAATAGAAAGCACAGGCACGAACGCAGAGAAAGTCAATAACAGTACATACTAATAACTGTTTTGATCAGATAACCTATTCAAAAATAAATATATAAACATGATCGAAAGGCACAACACAAAATATCAAAGTATATCTATACTAACACCACCAAAAAATAATTTATAACTAAACAAAACCTAATAAGTAATTTAACCAAGTTACAAGAGTTATACATAACTAAAAATAAATAAATTATAGGCATCGAACAAACAAGTAATAGCATTGCTATAACTAATACGACCAACGCACAATCAAGCGCTAAAATAAAAAATACATCACAACAAAAAACAACTTTTTACAAGAACTAATCACACTACATATCAATGATATCGCACTGTCAAATGCTGTGCACACACACAAAAAATTACAATGCCAAAAAAAAAATCATTTTTTTTCAAAAGTACCGTACAAACATATTTTTTTACGATAAGTTACATAAAAACAGTATTTAATTTGTAAGTAATTCAAGACCACTAAAACCTAATAATGAAATCAATATTTTAACAAAATGAGTGAAATATAAAACAAAAATCCTATCTCGAAGAAACCTTTAAATCAACACATGTAAATTTAATTTATCCTTTAAGTTCTTTCTGCTGACAATTACGTTCAGCTCAGTACAATGCTATTTAGCTATAACTTTATCTCTTACTCAAATCGATAAGATATACATTATAAATAAATCTACACTTTGTTGCTAATATGAAATATGCAAAAGGTTCTATAAAAATATGTACTAAAAAAAAATAAGTTTTTTTTTTTTTTTTTTTTTTTTTAAATAATCTGCTAAGAAAATAATCTGCATGCCTGACTGGCAAGAAATCAAGTTCTGGAAAAATCAAAGTTTCACAATAATATATAAATAGCATAAAAATGTATTAACATGTCATCAAACTACCGACATAAAAATAACAACAATAAAAAAAAATTATGGCAATCAAAAGATGCATAGAAATAATCATTACAACAAAATTATATGTTATTTCAAAACAACAACATGTCATGTACTAATATAGAATACAAAAATATTTACTATCTCAAAAAAAAAAAAAATAAGCCGCAAAATTTCCCACTCTCGTGAACACATGTCCTGACCCTCCAAAGTAAACATCAGTTGCTAGTTAGACGCTGACAGGTTTCGGTTGACCACTCGAGCGGAAAGTTGACCTACATTTCTGACCGTCAATATGTCACAGAAGCCTTGACTCTTATCGCAACGTAGCTTCTGTCAACAAATACAAATGAAAATTTCCATTTTACTCAATAGTGAAATTTAATGAGAAAAACGTAGAAATCAAATTTACAATTACCCAGCACCGGCTTGTGTAAAGCACCGGTCTCTTCACGATGTCACTAGCTCTTCCTATCACATGTAGATATCACAGAATACTTGTGGACAACATGACCGACCTTGAATGTCGCCGCTGCCGTAGGCTGAAACAAAGTGTTATATTCACAACAACAAGCAGAGCAAGCAATAGTATTCAAGCATCCACTTTTATTTTTACTCTGTTTACCTTGATTATAAATGACTCTGGGCTCATGTTGAGCAAAATTAGCACAGTTGCGTTTATTATTCCTTCAATGATCAAAATACTTATTATTACCGTTGCCTTGTCTACAACTAATGACTTTAGTCTTTTGTTAAGGAACATTACTCTGGTGATGTAAAGCAACATTTGAAAAGCTATAATCTTTATCACACTTTCCAATCTTCTTACAATCGTAACTTTGAGATTTGTTAAATTGTTTACTGTTTGTTGGAGAAGGACAATTATTATTTATTGATCTCCCTTGGTACTGTTTAATCTTGGGGTTATCTCTCTTACTAGAACTGTTTTTCTTTTCCCTTATGGGAATATATTTACCAATTGTTTCAAACTGACTGTGCTGAGTTTGACAACTGCCAGAAACAATAGTATCTCTATTGTTCCGCATATGGGTTTCATCTTTGGAACAAGTAGTAATAGCCTCAACCCCTGTTATTAATTTCTGAGAATTTCCAATAGTCGAGAAATATTTGCTCTTATGAGTCTTGACCTGAAATTTATCACCTTTCTTTTCCTGACCAACAGAACTGGCTGTTACACAAGAATCTTTGTTGGTCTGACGCCAAGAATTATTACTGGAACTATTAGTAATATTAGATTTTGGAAAGTTATATTTACCACGAAAAGTTCTGTCTTTACCATGAATGACCTCTCTATGAGCAAAAAGTGTATGGTGTTGACTTTTCGCAACTTTCTGTCTGTCACTGTCAACATTGACAGACGACCAAATTTTGTTGTTCAAAACAACGTCAAGTACACCATCCACTCTATTTCGCGCCTGTGCAATCTCCACATCTCTATGTGAGATCTCCCATACTGGCCACCAAATGATAATAGTGGTGGACACGCACATTCTCGTTATCAGCACGAAACTCATACTGGGCACTCGGGGCAGTCAGCAGTCACATCTTAACGTAAAATCAGAGACAAATTCAGTTTTAATCGAATCATAGTATATAATTTCCACACTGCATCAATACCTAATACTGCCTGTTCTAATCCTGGACTTAATATAGCTTAATAGCTTCATACATCTCCACACTGCAGTTAATATATAATATGGCCTGTCCTAATCCTGGACTTATAATAGCTTAACAGCTTCATACATCTCCACAATGCAGTTAATATATAATATGGCCTGTCCTAATCCTGGACTTATAATAGCTTAATACATCTCCACACTGCAGTTAATCACATAGGCTGTACACACAGCAAAATATATAAGTCGACATTTTCTTAAGTCCTACGTAGGCATACACTATCCAAAAACCACTGGGACTCGACCTACACGTCCACGCCCAAAACACAACTCCCAAATCACACACTAGTCCCGCCAAAAAAACCCGTCACGAGACTCGGCTGTCTTGAACACAGCTCTCGATAATACATGCAGACTAGCAGCGAGCTATTCACATGGCTCAAAACAGTACAGAATAAATACCTCTCAACATTTGAGATTAAACAGCGTTCACACGCCTATCTGTACTCTGCCACTCCAAAAATAGGAAAAGATAATTCTATCCTAAAGTCAAACAAGTATCCGTTTAATCAAGCGTTGCAACTCGAAATTTAATTTGTCCAAAACATTCTAAAGATTACTTCCCCTTCCATATGATCCACTTGCAAAAGTTACCACCCGCTCCAAGAAAAAAATGATTCTATCATTTTTTTGAAACAATTAACTCCAAAAAATAAAAAATTTAGAAGACAATGAAGCTCTAACATATGCTTACAAAAATCACCTTATTTTAAATCAAAATTATATCTACAACAAATATCAGCATTAAAGTGTAAAGTGACAATTAAAGCATACAGCATAATCAGCTAAGTATAAAAAGTAATTAGCTAAATATACAAATATGATCAGTTCCAAAATTAAGTTACGTATATTTAGTACAAATTAAACCGAAAACAACCGATCGAAAGAGAAAACACAAGATCAATCAAAAGAAGAATGATCTGTAAAAAAAGGAAAGTAAGAACTCAACAATATCATATACTCATAATTAAGTTGGACAATTACATGTAAAATAAATACAACTATCATAAGTAGATATATTATAACAAAACATATAACCACTCCAACGAAACAAATAATGGAAGTATAAATGTTGAAACAAGACAAAGTATACAAGTAGAATCAAGTAAAACGAAGATGAGGTACGAAAGTATAAACAAGATATGAACACATATCGAAAAGACAAGAGAAAGATTGAATGAAATGAAGAATAATTACCAAAGACAGATAGAAAGCACAGGCACGAACGCAGAGAAAGTCAATAACAGTACATACTAATAACTGTTTTGATCAGATAACCTATTCAAAAATAAATATATAAACATGATCGAAAGGCACAACACAAAATATCATAGTATATCTATACTAACACCATCAAAAATTATTTATAACTAAACAAAACCTAATAAGTAATTTAACCAAGTTACAAGAGTTATACATAACTAAAAATAAATAAATTATAGGCATCGAACAAACAAGTAATAGCATTGCTATAACTAATACGACCAACGCACAATCAAGCGCTAAAATAAAAAATACATCATAACAAAAAAAACAACTTTTTACAAGAACTAATCACACTACATATCAATGATATCGCACTGTCAAATGCTGTGCACACACACAAAAAATTACAATGCCCAAAAAAAAAAATCATTTTTTTCAAAAGTACCGTACAAACATATTTTTTTACGATAAGTTACATAAAAACAGTATTTAATTTTTAAGTAATTCAAGACCACTAAAACCTAATAATGAAATCAATATTTTAACAAAATGAGTGAAATATAAAACAAAAATCCTATCTCGAAGAAACCTTTAAATCAACACATGTAAATTTAATGTATCCTTTAAGTTCTTTCTGCTGACAATTACGTTCAGCTCAGTACAATGCTATTTAGCTAAAACTTTATCTCTTACTCAAATCGATAAGATATACATTATAAATAAATCTACACTTTGTTGCTAATATGAAATATGCAAAAGGTTCTATTAAAATATCAACAAAAAAAATAAGTTTTTTTTTTTTTTTTTTTTAAATAATCTGCTAAGAAAATAATCTGCATGCCTGACTGGCAAGAAATCAAGTTCTGGAAAAATCAAAGTTTCACAATAATATATAAATAGCATAAAAATGTATTAACATGTCATCAAACTACCGACATAAAAATAACAACAATTAAAAAAAATTATGGCAATCAAAAGATGCATAGAAATAATCATTACAACAAAATTATATGTTATTTCAAAACAACAACATGTCATGCACTAATATAGAATACAAAAATATTTACTATCTCAAAAAAAAAAAAAAATAAGCCGCAAAATTTCCCACTCTCGTGAACACATGTCCTGACCCTCCAAAGTAAACATTCGCTGCTAGTTAGACGCTGACAGGTTTCGGTTGACCACTCGAGCGGAAAGTTGACCTACATTTCTGACCGTCAATATGTCACAGAAGCCTTGACTCTTATCGCAACGTAGCTTCTGTCAACAACTACAAATTTAAATTTCCATTTTACTCAATAGTGACATTTAATGAGAAAAACGTAGAAATCAAATTTACAATTACCCAGCACCGGCTTGTGTAAAGCACCGGTCTCTTCACGATGTCACTAGCTCTTCCTATCACATGTAGATATCACAGAATACTTGGGGACAACATGACCGACCTTGAATGTGGCCGCTGCCGTAGGCTGAAACAAAGTGTTATATTTACAACAACAAGCAGAGCAAGCAATAGTATTCAAGCATCCACTGTTATTTTTCTCTGTTTACCTTGATTATAAATGACTCTGGGCTCATGTTGAGCAAAATTAGCACAGTTGCGTTTATTATTCGTTCTATGATCAAAATACTTATTATTACCGTTGCCTTGTCTACAACTAATGACTTTAGTCTTTTGTTGAGGAACATTACTCTGGTGATGTAAAGCAACATTTGAAAAGCTATAATCTTTATCACACTTTCCAATACTCTTACAATCGTAACTTTGAGATTTGTTAAATTGTTTTCTGTTTTTTGGAGAAAGAAAATTCTTATTTACTGATCTCCTTTGGTACTGTTTAATCTTGGGGTTATCTCTCTTACTAGAACTGTTTTTCTTTTCCCCTATGGGAATATATTTACCAATTGTTTCAAACTGACTGTGCTGAGTTTGACAACTGCCAGAAACAATAGTATCTCTATTGTTCCGCATATGGGTTTCATCTTTGGAACAAGTAGTAATAGCCTCAACCCCTGTTATTAATTTCTGAGAATTTCCAATAGTCGAGAAATATTTGCTCTTATGAGTCTTGACCTGAAATTTATCACCTTTCTTTTCCTGACCAACAGAACTGGCTGTTACTCAAGAATCTTTGTTGGTCTGACGCCAAGAATTATTACTGGAACTATCAGTAATATTAGAACTTGGAAAGTTGTATTTACCACGTAAAGATCTGTCTTTACCATGAATTACCTCTCTATGAGCAAAACGTGTATGGGGCTGACTTTTCGCAACTTTCTGTCTGTCACTGTCAACATTGATAGAAGACCAAATTTTGTTGTTCAAAACAACGTCAAGTACACCATCCACTCTATTTCTCGCCTGTGCAATCTCCACATCTCTATGTGAGATCTCCCATGCTGGCCACCAAATGATAATAGTGGTGGACACCCATATTCGCGTTATCAGCACGAAGCTCATACTGGGCACTCGGGGCAGTCAGCAGTCACATCTTAACGTAGAATCAGAGACAAATTCAGTTTTAATCGAATCATAGTATATAATTTCCACACTGCATCAATACCTAATACGGCCTGTCCTAATCCTGGACTTATAATAGCTTAATAGCTTCATACATCTCCACATTGCAGTTAATATATAAAATGGCCTGTCCTAATCCTGGACTTATAATAGCTTAACAGCTTCATACATCTCCACAATGCAGTTAATATATAATATGGCCTGTCCTAATCCTGGACTTATAATAGCTTAATACATCTCCACACTGCAGTTAATCACATAGGCTGTACACACAGCAAAATATATAAGTCGACATTTTCTTAAGTCCTACGTAGGCATACACTATCCAAAAACCACTGGGACTCGACCTACACGGTCCACGCCCAAAACACAACTCCCAAATCACACACTAGTTCCGCCAAAAAACCCCGTCACGAGACTCGGCTGTCTTGAACACCGCTCTCGATAATACATGCAGACTAGCTGCGAGCTATTCACATGGCTCAAAACAGTACAGAATAAATACCTCTCAACATTTGAGATTAAACAGGGTTCACACGCCTATCTGTACTCTGCCACTCCAAAAATAGGAAAAGATAATTCTATCCTAAAGTCAAGCAAGTATCCGCTTAATCAAGCGTTGCAACTCGAAATTTAATTTGTCCAAAACATTCTAAAAATTACTTCCCCTTCCATAAGATCCACTTGCAACAGTTACCACCCGCTCCGGGAAAAAAATTATTCTATCATTTTTTTGAAACAATTAACTCCAAAAAACAAAAAAAATTAGAAGACAATGAAGCTCTAACATATGCTTACAAAAATCACCTTATTTTAAATCAAAATTACATCTACAACAAATATCAGCATTAAAGTGTAAAGTGGCAATTAAAGCATACAGCATAATCAGCTAAGTATAAAAAGTAATTAGCTAAATATACAAATATGATCCGTTCCAAAATTAAGTTACGTATATTTAGTACAAACCAAACCGAAAACAACCGATCGAAAGAGAAAACACAAGATCAATCAAAAGAAGAATGATCTGTAAAAAAGGAAAGTAAGAACTCAACAATATCATATACTCATAATTAAGTTGGACAATTACATGTAAAATAAATACAACTATCATAAGTAGATATATTATAACAAAACATATAACCACTCCAACGATACAAATAATGGAAGTATAAATGTTGAAACAAGACAAAGTATACAAGTAGAATCAAGTAAAACGAAGATGAGGTAAGAAAGTATAAACAAGATATGAACACATATCGAAAAGACAACAGAAAGATAGAATGAAATGAAGAATAGTTACCAAAGACAGATAGAAAGCACAGGCACGAACGCAGAGAAAGTCAATAACATTACATACTAATAACTGTTTTGATCAGATAACCTATTCAAAAATAAATATATAAACATGATCGAAAGGCACAACACAAAATATCAAAGTATATCTATACTAACACCACCAAAAATAATTTATAACTAAACAAAACCTAATAAGTAATTTAACCAAGTTACAAGAGTTATACATAACTAAAAATAAATAAATTATAGGCATCGAACAAACAAGTAATAGCATTGCTATAACTAATACGACCAACGCACAATCAAGCGCTAAAATAAAAAATACATCATAACAAAAAACAACTTTTTACAAGAACTAATCACACTACATATCAATGATATCGCACTGTCAAATGCTGTGCCCACACACACAAAATTACAATGAGAAAAAAAAACAATCATTTTTTTCAAAAGTACCGTACAAACATATTTTTTTACGATAAGTGACATAAAAACAGTATTTAATTTTTAAGTAATTCAAGACCACTAAAACCTAATAATGACATCAATATTTTAACAAAATGAGTGAAATATAAAACAAAAATCCTATCTCGAAGAAACCTTTAAATCAGCACATGTAAATTTAATGTATCCTTTAAGTTCTTTCTGCTGACAATTACGTTCAGCTCAGTACAATGCTATTTAGCTATAACTTTATCTCTTACTCAAATCGATAAGATATACATTATAAATAAATCTACACTTTGTTGCTAATATGAAATATGCAAAAGGTTCTATAAAAATATCTACAAAAAAAAAATAAGTTTTTTTTTTTTTTAAATAATCTGCTAAGAAAATAATCTGTATGCCTGACTGGCAAGAATTCAAGTTCTGGAAAAATCAAAGTTTCACAATATTATATAAATAGCATAAAAATGTATTAACATGTCATCAAACTACCGACATAAAAATAACAACATTAAAAAAAAATTATGGCAATCAAAAGATGCATAGAAATAATCATTACAACAAAATTATATGTTATTTCAAAACAACAACATGTCATGTACTAATATAGAATACAAAAATATTTACTATCTCAAAAAAAAAATAAGCAGCAAAATTTCCCACTCTCGTGAACACATGTCCTGACCCTCCAAAGTAAACATTAGTTTCTAGTTAGACGCTGAAAAGTTTCGGTTGACCACTCGAGCGGAAAGTTGACCTACATTTCTGACCGTCAATATGTCACAGAAGCCTTGACTCTTATCGCAACGTAGCTTCTGTCAACAACTACAAAAGAAAATTTCCATTTTACTCAATAGTGACATTTAATGAGAAAAACGTAGAAATCAAATTTACAATTACCCAGCACCGGCTTGTGTAAAGCACCGGTCTCTTCACGATGTCACTAGCTCTTCCTATCACATGTAGATATCACAGAATACTTGGGGACAACATGACCGACCTTGAATGTGGCCGCTGCCGTAGGCTGAAACAAAGTGTTATATTTACAACAACAAGCAGAGCAAGCAATAGTATTCAAGCATCCACTGTTATTTTTTCTCTGTTTAACTTGATTATAAATGACTCGGGGCTCATGTTGAGCAAAATTAGCACAGTTGCGTTTATTATTCCTTCTATGATCAAAATACTTATTATTACCGTTGCCTTGTCTACAACTAATGACTTTAGTCTTTTGTTGAGGAACATTACTCTGGTGATGTAAAGCAACATTTGAAAAGCTATAATCTTTATCACACTTTCCAATACTCTTACAATCGTAACTTTGAGATTTGTTAAATTGTTTACTGTTTTTTGGAGAAGGAAAATTATTATTTACTGATCTCCCTTGGTACTGTTTAATCTTGGGGTTATCTCTCTTACTAGAACTGTTTTTCTTTTCCCCTATGGGTATATATTTACCAATCGTTTCAAACTGACTGTGCTGAGTTTGACAACTGCCAGAAACAATAGTATCTCTGTTGTTCCGCATATGGGTTTCATCTTTGGAACAAGTAGTAATAGCCTCAACCCCTGTTATTAATTTTTGTGAATTTCCAATAGTCGAGAAATATTTGCTCTTATGAGTCTTGACCTGAAATTTATCACCTTTCTTTTCCTGACCAACAGAACTGGCTGTTACACAAGAATCTTTGTTGGTCTGACGCCAAGAATTATTACTGGAACTATCAGTAATATTAGAACTTGGAAAGTTATATTTACCACGTAAAGGTCTGTCTTTACCATGAATGACCTCTCTATGAGCAAAACGTGTATGGGGCTGACTTTTCGCAACTTTCTGTCTGTCACTGTCAACATTGACAGAAGACCAAATTTTGTTGTTCAAAACAACGTCAAGTACACCATCCACTCTATTTCGCGCCTGTGCAATCTCCACATCTCTATGTGAGATCTCCCATACTGGCCACCAAATGATAATAGTGGTGGACACCCATATTCGCGTTATCAGCACGAAGCTCATACTGGGCACTCGGGGCAGTCAGCAGTCACATCTTAACGTAGAATCAGAGACAAATTCAGTTTTAATCGAATCATAGTATATAATTTCCACACTGCATCAATACCTAATACGGCCTGTCCTAATCCTGGACTTATAATAGCTTAATAGCTTCATACATCTCCACACTGCAGTTAATATATAATATGGCCTGTCCTAATCCTGGACTTATAATAGCTTAACAGATTCATACATCCCCACACTGCAGTTAATATATAATATGGCCTGTCCTAATCCTGGACTTATAATAGCTTAATACATCTCCACACTGCAGTTAATCACATAGGCTGTACACACAGCAAAATATATAAGTCGACATTTTCTTAAGTCCTACGTAGGCATACACTATCCAAAAACCACTGGGACTCGGCCTACACGGTCCATGCCCAAAACACAACTCCCAAATCACACACTAGTCCCGCCAAAAAAACCCGCCACGAGTCTCGGCTGTCTTAAACACAGCTTTCGATAATACATGCAGACTAGCAGCGAGCTATTTATATGGCTCAAAACAGTACAGAATAAATACCTCTCAACATTTGAGATTAAACAGCGTTCACACGCCTATCTGTACTCTGCCACTCCAAAAATAGGAAAAGATAATTCTATCCTAAAGTCAAACAAGTATCCGCTTAATTAAGCGTTGCAACTCGAAATTTAATTTGTCCAAAACATTCTAAAGATTACTTCCCCTTCCATATGATCCACTTGCAAAAGTTACCACCCGCTCCGGGAAAAAAATTAATCTATCATTTTTTTGAAACAATTAACTCCAAAAAACAAAAAAAAATTAGAAGACAATGAAGCTCAAACATATGCTTAGAAAAATCACCTTATTTTAAATCAAAATTATATCTACAACAAATATCAGCATTAAAGTGTAAAGTGACAATTAAAGCATTCAGCATAATCAGCTAAGTATAAAAAGTAATTAGCTAAATATACAAATATGATCAGTTCCAAAATTAAGTTACGTATATTTAGTACAAATCAAACCGAAAACAACCGATCGAAAGAGAAAACACAAGATCTATCAAAAGAAGAATGATTTGTAAAAAAGGAAAGTAAGAACTCAACAATATCATATACTCATAATTAAGTTGGACAATTACATGTAAAATAAATACAACTATCATAAGTAGATATATTATAACAAAACATATAACCACTCCAACGAAACAAATAATGGAAGTATAAATGTTGAAACAAGACAAAGTATACAAGTAGAATCAAGTAAAACGAAGATGAGGTACAAAAGTATAAACAAGATATGAACACATATTGAAAAGACAACAGAAAGATAGAATGAAATGAAGAATAATTACCAAAGACAGATAGAAAGCACAGGCACGAACGCAGAGAAAGTCAATAACAGTACATACTAATAACTGTTTTGATCAGATAACCTATTCAAAAATAAATATATAAACATGATCGAAAGGCACAACACAAAATATCAAAGTATATCTATACTAACACCACCAAAATATAATTTATAACTAAACAAAACCTAATAAGTAATTTAACCAAGTTACAAGAGTTATACATAACTAAAAATAAATAAATTATAGGCATCGAACAAACAAGTAATAGCATTGCTATAACTAATACGACCAACGCACATTAAAGCGCTAAAATAAAAAATACATCATAACAAAAAACAACTTTTTACAAGAACTAATCACACTACATATCAATGATATCGCACTGTCAAATGCTGTGCACACACACAAAAAATTACAATGCCAAAAAAAAAAATCATTTTTTTCAAAAGCACCGTACAAACATATTTTTTAACGATAAGTTACATAAAAACAGTATTTAATTTTTAAGTAATTCAAGACCACTAAAACCTAATAATGAAATCAATATTTTAACAAAATGTGTGAAATATAAAACAAAAATCCTATCTCGAAGAAACCTTTAAATCAACACATGTAAATTTAATGTATCCTTTAAGTTCTTTCTGCTGACAATTACGTTCAGCTCAGTACAATGCTATTTCGCTATAACTTTATCTCTTACTTAAATCGATAAGATATACATTATAAATAAATCTACACTTTGTTGCTAATATGAAATATGCAAAAGGTTCTATAAAAATATGTACTAAAAAAAAATAAGTTTTTTTTTTTTTTTTTTTTTTTTTTAAATAATCTGCTAAGAAAATAATCTGCATGCCTGACTGGCAAGAAATCAAGTTCTGGAAAAATCAAAGTTTCACAATAATATATAAATAGCATAAAAATGTATTAACATGTCATCAAACTACCGACATAAAAATAACAAC
>JAMPIV010007692.1:0-186112 GCA_024509875.1 Oreohelix idahoensis | reverse complement strand
TTGGTCTCAGTGTCTCTCTATCTCTCTCTTTCTTGGTCTCAGTGTCTCTCTAACACTCGAGGACTGATGATGCGGCGTCTCCGCTACTCTCTTCTCTCGTTACTATCAGGACCCAGGGATGTTAACCCTCTCCTGAATTCGGTGCTTGATTTACTGTCGAAATCTTCTCTGCCGCTGACTAACTTCCCTCTTTTAACTCGCTCCGGAGTTAGAGGAAAACAAGGCCTTGATTTCTGGCTGTACGAAATTGAAACCGGTCTCGCTGCCACGTGTCGTTGCTGGAGACTATAATAGCGATGAGCTCGGGCGAGGTGATAAATAACCCCCGTTCCCGCTCCTCACTGGGAAAACCCGTAAGTTGGTTTTTCTTTTGCTTCTGACGATAACTCGATACTCGAGTCCACTGACTACTGAGGTATGTCCTTGTGCCGTGGGTAAATTGGTATTTCCAATTTACGCTCCCCCACTGATTCGCCGGGACTCGCTGAAATTAAAAGAAACAGCGACTCATGTACACCCACTCTAAAATCACTTATCTCTAACATATACGATACATAAAATAATTCTATCCACGTGTCACTTCATTCTCACTCCTTCTCTCCCCTTCTCTCGTTCTGCATAACAATACATAAAATATTCCGACCCACGTGTCTCTCTATCTAAAATCTGCCAGGTAAAATAAACAAAAGCCCAGACACCGTCTGACAGGTTACATGGCCGTTACGCATGGCCGATCACGTGTTCACACATGACAAAATAGGGAAATCCTTTTACCCATTAACACAGGAGTTTCCCTGGCTTACTCCAATTTAAATTAAACCTCGCTGTAGGACTGATTTATTTCCCCAAGCTGTATAATTCACTGATAACATAAGCTCACTGCATTCCTCACATTTAAGGCTCAGAAAAATTAACGTACACACCAAGGATTTCCCAATAAAATTACATTAGAAAATATACAGGAATAAATGGGGGTTTCCCAATATTCTACCATTAGGAGCACACGTGTCTCTCATAACTTCACACTCTCCAATCTACTGCCAAAAAATCCTAAAAAGACTTATGCACACTTTTTACGTTTACATCGTTCTACAAAGATAATAATTAATGGCGCTACCGTTTAAACTTTAAGTTAATGTCTCCCACGAACTTAACTTACGGGCCGAGATTTCTCAAAAACCCACTAAGTAAAACGATTAAAAAAAATAGTTACATACCTATTATCGTTTTTTGTTCCCACAATGGAGACGATACCAACGGGCTGATCACCCGTTTGCCAGTCACTTCGATTACGGAAACAACAGCAAATGGATTGATTTGCCATTGCCCTAAAGACGCCAATAGGCGTGATGGGAAACAATGGCAAAGAAAACCTATCTGCTGTTGCCCTAAGACGCCACTAGGCGTAATGGCCACTGACTGCTTTGACGGTCGGTGGCTAAGGACGGAAGAAAAAGAATGGAGACGATAATACGAAGTCTTGCGGCTGACACTTATTTCTACATAGAGACCGAATCCCTGTTTTCTGTCTCATTATATACAAGAGAAAACACCCACGCAAATATACTCCTACGTATCTGCTCGGACCAATGGCAGCTCTAGGAAAATCAGTACTAGCCCTTACGCAAATCCCGTGTTGTCCGAAAATTTGCGTCACATTACGTGATGGCCACGTGTGTCTGGCGCGTCATACAGGCGTGCCCGAAAATATCGATTTTCGTAAACAATGAAATTTACGGGAATCGCGAAAAATCAGAAGAAAGTAAAACTGGCCGAGTGAAAAATAAACCTACCGACCTAAAACGAACCCATTAAAATTACCTCCTCAAAAATACCGAACACGATATATTCACATGAGAAGAAACAAGGCAAACCCATATAATTACAAAGTGAAGAGAAATGGTGAAAACTCAAACTAGAACCACAGAATCGGGCATGTTAAAAGACAGAATTACAGTGTAGCATCACACCCCCTTTCAGGAAGCTTGTCTCAATGCACATGGTCCTGTAGCTGTGGTTTATGTAACAATTTGTTTACATGATGAAGTTGCCAGCCACCATGCACACCTCATGTTAGTTGCCTCTTAGGATATATCTGAGGGAAAAGTAGTCCTATTCTTTACTCTCTCCGCCCCTACCCCCCCTAAACTATAGGGCACCTACATTTATAGACTACACCTTCATGATAACCCATCTGTGGTTGAATTGTGTGGGTTTAACTATTAGTTTCCATAGAAAATACTCAGACGAATAGTGATATATATGAGAACCATAGAGACTAGTGCCTAGCATAATGAATTACACATTCTTCAAGATGCTAGTTTGACTTTTGTATAACACCTCTTCCTTACCAGAGCCGTTACTCCACGGAGCTTGCCTTGATGTATCTATGGCAGAACAATTATGACAAATCAAGGCACTATGCCAGTTTGGCTTTTGAAAAATTATTACAGGTAAAGTACTATTTGGACTATTCAGAGTTGATGCTTACCATGAAAATACAACACCCATTTAGGCATATCACTGGTATGTCATCATTTAATTTTGTTTTAGCTCTACGGGGCATGGAGTCACCACCGCAGTTGGTCCCCTTGTGGTAAGCCTGCATCAAGACATTCATGTGCTCCTGCTGCGGTTCGTTTTACATGATGAGGTTGCCAGTCCCAGTTTACAACCTCATACTAGTTGCCTGTTATGACATGCTTGAGGGAGCAAGAGTCCTGTTTTTTCTTGGTCTTATTGACACTCCCAGGAACTAGACATTGATATTTGCTGAAGTTGTCTTATTGACACTCCCAGGAACTAGACATTGATATTTGCTGAAGTTGTCTTATTGAGACTCCTGGGAACTAGACATTGATATTTGCTGAAGTTGTCTTATTGAGACTCCTGGGAACTAGACATTGATATTTGCTGAAGTTGTCTTATTGAGACTCCCAGGAACTAGACATTGATATTTACTGAAGTTGTCTTATTGAGACTCCTGGGAACTAGACATTGATATTTGCTGAAGTTGTCTTATTGAGACTCCCAGGAACTAGACATTGATATTTACTGAAGTTGTCTTATTGAGACTCTCAGGAACTAGACACTGACATTTGCTGAAGTTTTCTTATTGAGACTCCTGGGAACTAGACATTGATATTTGCTGAAGTTTTCTTATTGAGACTCCTGGGAACTAGACATTGATATTTGCTGAAGTTGTCTTATTGACACTCCCAGGAACTAGACATTGATATTTGCTGAAGTTGTCTTTTTGACACTCCTGGGAACTAGACATTGATATTTGCTGAAGTTGTCTTATTGACACTCCCAGGAACTAGACATTGATATTTGCTGAAGTTGTCTTATTGACACTCCCAGGAACTAGACATTGATATTTGCTGAAGTTGTCTTATTGACACTCCCAGGAACTAGACATTGATATTTGCTGAAGTTGTCTTATTGAGACTCCTGGGAACTAGACATTGATATTTGCTGAAGTTGTCTTATTGAGACTCCTGGGAACTAGACATTGATATTTGCTGAAGTTGTCTTATTGAGACTCCCAGGAACTAGACATTGATATTTACTGAAGTTGTCTTATTGAGACTCCTGGGAACTAGACATTGATATTTGCTGAAGTTGTCTTATTGAGACTCCCAGGAACTAGACATTGATATTTACTGAAGTTGTCTTATTGAGACTCCCAGGAACTAGACACTGACATTTGCTGAAGTTTTCTTATTGAGACTCCTGGGAACTAGACATTGATATTTGCTTAAGTGGTCTTATTGACACTCCCAGGAACTAGACATTGATATTTGCTGAAGTCGTCTTATTGAGACTCCCAGGAACTAGACATTGATATTTACTGAAGTTGTCTTATTGAGACTCCTGGGAACTAGACATTGATATTTGCTGAAGTTGTCTTATTGAGACTCCCAGGAACTAGACATTGATATTTGCTGAAGTTGTCTTATTGAGGCTCCCGGGAACTAGACATTAATATTTGCTGAAGTTGTCTTATTGAGACTCCTGGGAACTAGATATTGATATTTGCTGAAGTCGTCTTATTGACACTCCCAGGAACTACACATTGATATTTGCTGAAGTTGTCTTTTTAACACTACCACGAACTAGACATTGATATTTGCTGAAGTTGTCTTTTTGAGACACGCAGGAACTAAGCATTGATATTTGCTGAAGTTGTCTTATTAAGACTCCCAGGAACTAGACATTGATATTTGCTGAAGATGGAAAAGCATGAATCCAAAATATTTGAAATCTTTTAATTTTAAGCAATGATTTAGGTATAATTAGAAAATTCATTTTATTCCCAACGATCGATTGCTTTAGTTGACAAGTGTCAGAGATATATTCATTTCTTTGTTGTTTTACTTATTGTGAAGATGGTTATTTATTTTCTTTCGCATACTAAATTATTGAGACTGAACCTTTCTTGCAGGCAGAATTGTTATTAAATCTGGTTCTATGGGACTGCTGTGGTTATTCTCGATATGTGCCTTTTTTCACCATGAAATCTATGGTGCGTCATAAAGGAACAGTTTTAATTCTTTACCAGTTAAGATGCACCATAAAGGGGCAGGTTTACCTCCTGTGTTACAGATAAATCATAAAGGAGCAATTTTACTTTTCTTGTTTAAGATTTATCATAAAGAGGCAGGTTTACTTGCCTTGTTAGTTGAAATATGTACCATAAAGGGACAGGATTACTTCTCTTGTTAGTTTAAAATGTATCATTAAAAGACAGGTTTACTTGGCTTGTTTAATATATATCATTAAAGGACAGGTTTACTTGGCTTGTTTAAGATATATCATTAAAGGACAGGTTTACTTGCCTTGTTAGTTTAAGAAATATCATTAAAGGACAGGTTTACTTGCCTTTTTTGTTTAAGAAATATCATTAAAGGACAGGTTTACTTGCCTTGTTAGTTTAAGAAATATCATTAAAGGACAGGTTTACTTGCCTTGTTAGTTTAAGAAATGTCATTAAAGGACAGGTTTACTTGCCTTGTTAGTTTCAGAAATATCATTAAAGGACAGGTTTACTTGCCTTGTTAGTTTCAGAAATATCATTAAAGGACAGGTTTACTTGCCTTGTTAGTTTCAGAAATATCATTAAAGGACAGGTTTACTTGCCTTGTTAGTTTCAGAAATATCATTAAAGGACAGGTTTACTTGCCTTGTTAGTTTCAGAAATATCATTAAAGGACAGGTTTACTTGCCTTGTTAGTTTCAGAAATATCATTAAAGGACAGGTTTACTTGCCTTGTTAGTTTCAGAAATATCATTAAAGGACAGGTTTACTTGCCTTGTTAGTTTCAGAAATATCATTAAAGGACAGGTTTACTTGCCTTGTTAGTTTCAGAAATATCATTAAAGGACAGGTTTACTTGCCTTGTTAGTTTCAGAAATATCATTAAAGGACAGGTTTACTTGCCTTGTTAGTTTCAGAAATATCATTAAAGGACAGGTTTACTTGCCTTGTTAGTTTCAGAAATATCATTAAAGGACAGGTTTACTTGCCTTGTTAGTTTAAATTCTTTTTTTTTTTGGTCCCTGACAAAGACTTATTATTCATAATGTAGGCAGTTTTCTGTGTCCTAGCAAGATAAATTACTTATTTTCATTTACCCTAAAGTTCAAATGTAGCAGGGCATGAAGTCTTATAAATTTATGAACACAGGAGAAGTTATTCATACTAAACCGGGTTCAGTTGTGTCCACTTTTAATATTGTGGAACTATTTATTTATGGAAGGTCATTTTGCTTGTAAATTAATTTTTTTCCCACCCTGTTTCCATGTAGGACTGGTGTAACACTACAACACTCTTGGAGCTATGCCGCAGGGACAACTTACACAGGGTGCAGGCTTTAGTGGAGCTTCAGGAATTTTTGGATCATGTTGGCCCTGACAGTTAGTCCATTATCTGTTATTCTACAATCAGTTATTAATGCATCATATTTTGTCCTGAGAACAGCATCATTTCTCCTGTGATCAGTTTCTTCCATTCTGTGCCCCTCTCCACCTTGTTTCACACAGTCTTCATATCTGTCTTGTAATCCCTCATTTCTGTTGAAATCATCCAGAGATGAGAAGGCACTGAAGATGGATAGGACACACATTGGGCAAACCTGTTGATAGCAATTTAAGCCAATCCTTGTTCTGGGATCCCCAGGGAAAGAAATTGAGGGAGATTTAAAAAACACATGCAGAAAGAAGAGAACTGTGAACAGAAATGAAAGTGGTGAGGAAGACATGGAAATTCCTGAAACTGATGGCACAGGACAGTAGAACTTGGCATTAAAGGCATGTGCTCCTTGGGGAGCTGAAGGGCAGTGATGAAGAAGATAAAACTCGTGAGTATTTGTCAATGCTTCTACACCAAGTATATTCAGTGATGAAGAAGATGAAACTCGTGAGTTTTTGTCAATGCTTCTACACCAAGTATATTCAGTGATGAAGAAGATGAAACTCGTGAGTTTTTGTCACTGCTTCTTCACCACGTATATTTAGTCTGCCACAGATTTTAAAAAAATTTAATTTGGCTTCGTTATAAAAATCTGACAGCCAGATTTAGTATAAGTGTGTAGCCAGTTTTGTTGCATGTAATAGTTAGTGAGTGGATTGTTTGGTAAATTTCCTGAAGGAAGATGTGAATGTTAAATTTGTTACCTTTTATTTCCAGTGGTACATACGCCCAGCAGATAGTTTTTGTTCTGCCATGTTATGCCTCAGATAAAGTGCTTTTTGTTGTCCATGTAATTTTTAAAAATTCTTGTTGATAGTAAATATTAATTTGTTCATGAAAAAAAAAGAAAAGAAAGAAAAGTAAATAATAAAAAAATTGACTTTTTATAAAAATATTTTCTGCAACAGATTGTTTTTCCTGTATCTCTGTATTTTCCTGTCTCATTAGCATTCTTGGATCACTATTTTCCTTCTTCATTTACTTCCATATAACCATATCTTTTTCTCTCAATGAGTTGGCATTTTGTCTCAGGCTCCTCTCATCAGCCTACAGATTTTACATCAGCGGCACAGGATTTTGAATTTGTTGAACACATGATATTTGAATCTGTAGTGGCCAATACCTACCTTTAAAATGATCATCTGATCTCTATTTGGCAAAGAGTAGTGTACTCCTATTGTATGTAAGGAATTTGTTCATAATTATTTTAAAAAATTGTATTTGTACTGTATGCATTCAGCAAGGTCTATTCTGGTATCTTCAATCATTCTCTTTAAGTGAAGACCCATATTCACCTCATTGATCAATAACTTTACCTGTGTGTCAGCAGGAGACTGTTCAGCATCAGGGTTATCTCCTTTGATCAAGGTTTGGGATGGAAGATTACCCCATCGTCTTCTCGATCCTGTGACAGTGTGGGATGACGTTGTTTCTAACAGGTAGATATAGACAGATTTTGTTGTTTAGATAATAGATCTAAGTTCTAATTTTCCAAACTCATTGTATGTATATTCACTGTTTGCTTTTTTTTTTGCAGAGAGAAAGTAGTGCGTATGATGGTAGTAGAGCAAGCTTGTTGATTTACACATGAATTTATTTATTTATGTATTGATTCGCCAATTTATGGTTTGATTCACTGATTACCTTTTGATATATTTGATTTATTTTTGCTCAGATCTGTATACTTGGAACAGTTTGGCCACATGCTGAAAGGTCCAGACAACTTGGAGAATGATGATACTGTGAGCATCAGAACTGTGGAGAACTTGGAGCAGATGAAAGTCTGGCTGCGTCTGGCAATGGCCGACAGTTGTCAGAAGCAGAACAACTTTACTCTAGCTCTCAAACTTCTGCGGGATACAAAGGTTATGAAATAAAGTTTATATTTTAAGGTTTTCGTATTTTCTGAGTCACACCGTAAAAATATTTATGAAAATACTGGTGAGAAGGATAAGACCCATTGTCAAGCCATAATTGCATGAGAGCTAGTTTTGATTCAGGAAAGGAATGAGATGTACTGATGTTTTGTTCACCTTAAGACAGTTAAGTGAAAGAACAATCAGATATGACAGTCAACTAAAAGTAGCAATTATAGACCTTGAGAAGGCCTGTAATAGAATGAGTAGAAATAAACTTTGATTAGTATTAGAAGACTACAAAATACAAGGGTAGCTGTAAGATAATATGAGAGCCATGTACCATACATGCAAAACTGTGGTAAGAACAACTGATGGACTCGCTGTTTGTTTTATAGTTACAGAGATGTAAATGCTCCGTTGGGAGCGTGAATTTGTTTATAGGAGTGAATGATGCTTGATTCACTGTGTGAATATCAGGTCATGTGGTATCACGTGATCGCAAGGTATCTTGGGAAGCAGGAAGCTCACAAGAAATTAGTCTTGGGGTAACCGCCGCACTGTGTGCGTCACAAGTTTCAGTGTCGGTGAGTTTTAACTGTATATATGGCCATCAGCGGGACAGAGTAATTCGTCATTTAGTTTGTAGCTAGTCCTGGCTTGATCATAGGGCTAATGATTTCTATCATGCTATGGCGACCTCTAGTAGGTTTTAATTCTCATATTTTGTGAGTATTTACTTGACATAGATATCATTGTTAGTTTGACTCAATGTGATGAGCTGTGATTGTTTCTGGCCTTGTGGCTTGGGTAATATTTTGCCTGTGTACAGGCCTAATCTTGGTTTTAGCAGTCGTTGTAAAGTTCTCTCATGCCATTTTGTGGCCATGTTATGCTATACTAATTAAATTTGTGATGCCGTTGTTCATTTGGTCCCCTAGCGTTGTTCGAGTCCATATCTCAGTATCATGCTGTAAATCCATTACATCATCTGTTATGTGACCTGGGTATCTTCTTCTTCTTCTTTGGACACTCTCACACGTCCACTTGAATGTTTTTAAAGAAAGCAGTAGTCAGTTTGAGGCTAATTGAATCTCCGTACAGCTTTTCCACAAATGGTACTGGTGTCGGCCATATGCGCTTTCTATGTTCCGCGTATGTTGGGCATTCATTTTATCAGTGCCACAGTTACACTCATCGGTAAATCCTATCTTTAGCTTGTTGAATAGATGGTATCTCAATCTGTTGTGGCCAGTGCACAGTCTGAAGATTACCACTTGTTCTCTTCTGTTGAGCTGGTAGTATACATCATTTTGTGTGTGACCTGGATGCTCTACATCCCATTTGTTTCTGTATCTGATTATGATAAAACTCAATGCCTCCTCGAAAGTTACACTTGTAAGCTATGCTTACATTAAAGCTATGCTTACAGGTGAAAAGTTATGCTTTCCACCTTCTTTTGCCAGTCTGTCAACCTCTTCATTGCTGGTGATGTTACATTGAAATGGGATCCATTGGATCACAACACTTTTGAATTGTCGACATAGTTTGTGGAGCACTATTCTGAGGTCATCCAGGTGTGTATTATTTTGGCTTTTCAACGTTGCAATTACTGACTGTGCATCGGTAAAGAAACCAACTTGTCTCTCTGTGCTTTCCTTTGTCATTATAACCTCTGCTGCAGTTTTCAAGGCCTCTGCCTCTGCTCTGAAGTTACTTGAGAATTGTCCTGTTATCACTGACAGTTTTTTGTGTGCACCAGTGCTTAAGGTCAGAAAAACATCTGCATCTCCATTTTCTGTTGCATTTGTTGCTGATTCATTTGTGTATGCTTGGGTCCAGGTGTTGCATGGGTAATGTTTATCTATGTATTTTGTCACTATGGATTTTCTCTCTGTTGCAGTCTGTCTCTTTTTTCTTTCAATTCCAGGAATGTTTTCTATCATTTCAGGGAAACGATGTTGTTTCCAAACTGGAAGCTTGTGTGCAGTGTAGATGGGTTTAATAGTTGATATTGCATTTATGGAAACTGCTCTCATCTGTGGTTTGGTTGATTCTACAAAGTTGCTTCGTTTGAGTCTTTGCCGTCTGATAGCATTTATTCAATGGCACATTGGATGGTCTTTTAGTCTTTTGAATTTTTCAGCTTGTTGCTGAGCCCTGCTGTCTCTTTTGTCTCCATTGGCTGGAGGTATGTAATCTTTTCAAGTTCTTTTTATAATTCTCATTGCTTGATTTTGGAGTCTGCTGATTTTATCGAAGTTTGACTTAGCTTTTAATTTGATAGAACTCGAGTTTCACTTGGGCTGTTCTGTTCTTCACCTCAGAGATTCATCATTTATCTGGTGTTTTTAACATGTATAACACATTGGGAGCCGCGGTAGCATAGTGGTTAGTGCACTGGCTTCCTAGCTCAGTGGTCTATGGTTCGATCCCCAGATGAGGTGGGATTTTATTTTAGGCCGCAAATGGCTCCTGGGTCGACCCAGCCCCAAATGGGTGCCAGAGCAACTCTGGGAAGGTTAAGGCGGCCGGCGTGATACTGACCACATCACCCCTAGTGTGCCGACGGTCAAGAAAATATGGGCCTAACACCATATTCCCAATATGCCTCAATGGGCGTGTAACGGGATCCTTTACCTTTATAACACATAAGGAAGGGAAACCTGAGGCCTGTAAACAGTAAATAAATATTAGACAAACATAAAGGTATTCTTTATTTCTTACGAGTGCCTGAAAACATACCTTTATGTTTGTCTAATATTTATTTACTGTTATTAACATGCCCAAGTTTCAATCACATTTATAATTGTATTTTGATAAACTAAGACACTGTTATTACAAGAAAATTAGTTCTAAGACCTTTGCATTCATGAACAAATATTTACTAAACTAAACTTGTTTTTCTCAAAACTTGGTATTCTAAACATAACATAATGTCTTCATGCAAACATGATTTTCACTAAATTATCAGATTTGAATGCATTTGTTCATCAGTGTATAATGTCTCATGACTATTGTGCAGAAAAAAAATATGCACATTTAGGACATTTGATTCATCTTATTCTTCCACCTTCCCCTCTCTAAATTATAGGCCATCAAAGATGGCTTTTCTTTGTTACCTGTTCTAGAAATTATTCTGCTTAACCCTCTTAAGTCATGGTTTTTCATTATGCAGTGGTTTTGTTCAATTTGTCTCTGTTTATATGGGTTTCAGGCTAGAAACCTTTACAGTGGTGGCTCGTTCTGCTGGAGAATGCAGTTCATTAATCAAGATAAAGATTGCTGTGTGAACCAGCATGTGCAAATAAAATGGTAGTGATTTAGTTTATAATGCCATCTCTTACACACTCTTCATGGGTAACTGCCTACACTGAGGTTACACATGCAGCTTTCTAGTACCCAGAGGCATTGTTACTTATATATTACCGTACTTACTTAGTCGATCCTCTTCTACCTTGGGGTGTAGAGGTTTGACAGAGAGAGTGCCATACTATCCTATCAGCTGTCTTCTTTCTGGCCTGGTTTCAAACTAGTCCTCGGTCCAGCAGAGATTGTCTGATGTTGTCCTTCCAGTGGACTCTGGGTCATCCTGGAGGTCTGCATCCCTGGCTCTTAGTTTCTTCTCCCATTCTGCAGACATGGCCAAACCATCGTATTTGGAACTGTTCTACTTGAGTCTTCAGGGGCTGGGTTTTGAGGCCTTGCCGTATCGTCAGTTATGTATTACCATCACGTACAGTGTCTTTGAGCATCTGATTGGCAGAGTGGTTAGAACTTTGGCCTCTCACAGCAAAGGTGCCGGGTTCAAAATATGGCATCACATTCCAGTCTGCTCAACTGTAAATGGGTTCCTGACTTTTGAGTTAGGGAAGAAAAAGGCAGCGAGGAAAGGAACTGGTCATCCAACCTCCCATTGCTAGACCTAGTATAGTGAAGTCTCTGTTACTTCAGTCCCCTGTGGCAGTATCTGCTGCGGGACTACCTGAAAGTTATTATTATATTTTCAACTCAAACATTTTGTTTAAATTACTTTCCAGGCTTGCCAACATCTGACAAATCAACATCCCTATGTAGAGTGGATCCATTTGTATGCAAGAATCCACCACAGCAAGGCTGCAAACTCACCTGCTCCTTTGGAAAACTTAAACATCATTTTCAACAATGTCATTTCAACATTGGATCAACTTAGTTAGTGAACTTCTTCTTCTTCCTCGTTCATCCTGAAAACGAAATTGGTTGAGTTAGTGAACATGTTTGCTCATAATAGGATACCATTAGTTTGTATCATGTTTTCTGTCTTATCATTAGATTTTCTTTCATTGTTTCTTTTGAGTAATTTTTTATTCCTTCTAAAACTGTATTAGTTGAGCCCATCCAATTAAATTTTTGTTGCTTCTAAAAACTTTCTATTTTGAGTCTGTCCAAGTTGTTGTTAGTTCCATCCATTCTGTCCATTCTCTTTCTTATTCATTATGTCAGTTTCTGATACTCTTGTTATGGTTTTTGAGAACTTACAGACTTTCTTCAGTGGATGCTTTTACACAAAAAGTAAGGGGATCTTTCATTGGGAAGCATGGAGAACAAGAGAAATCAAGTCCAACACAAACACAAGAATCTTAGTGTCAAGTCAGTCCTATTGTGTGGTTCTGAAACATGGAGAACACAAAAACAACAATAAAAGACCTACAGACATTCATAAATGAGTGCTTGTGTAGAATAGAAGGATTGAAATGGTATGACAAAAGTTACCAGTGTGGAACTGATGATAAGAACCAGACAAGTGCCAGTAGAACAAGAGATGAGAAGAAGATGCTGGTGATAGATAGGACACACATTGAGGAAACCTCTTGATAGTATTACAAGGCAGTCCTTATTCTGGAATCCCTAGGGAAAGAGAGGCAGAGGTAAAGAACATATGGAGAAGAGAACTGGAGACAGAATTTAAAATGATAAGGCTATGGGCCCCTTCTTAAAAAAAAAATATACATAAAAGCATAATAAAGAACTTTACATTTTAAATTTTAGATTATGTACGTAGACCGCAAGAATCCATTTGCGGACCCCCAAAGTGGTCCGTGGACCACAGGCTAAGAAACCCTGCTTTAAGTAGCAGCAGTTTCTGTAGCAATTTGTTTTACATGATGAGGTAGTCAGCCCCCCCCCCCATGCATAGCTTCATATTACGTATCTCTGTTAGCTTCATATGACGTATCTCTGTTAGCTTCATATGATGTATCTCTATTAGCTTCATATGATGTATCTCTATTAGCTTTATATTAGGTATCTCTATTAGCTTCATATTACGTATCTCTATTAGCTTCACATATTACGTATCTCTATTAGCTTCACATATTACATATCTCTATTAGCTTCACATATTACGTATCTATTAGCTTCACATATTACGTATCTCTATTAGCTTCACATATTACCATACCTATCAACCTCCTGAGACAAAAACCTGTACGCCGGACCCAAAAAATCCTTACAAACACCCAAAAATCCTTACGCAAAAAATATATTAATAAATTATACACAATACAGTTTTAAAACGAAAAATGACATATACAAATCTATTAACATTTGAATTAGTGTGATATAAAACATGCTAATAGTCTCATGCTGTTCTTTACATATAAAAAAAACTTAGTGATCGTGAGGTACTATTCTTTCGATGCACAGTGTTTTGTATTATAATCAACACATGCACTTTTAGCACTTTGCAGAATTGCATTTATGGGCTTAAAGTCTGCACAGCATGTATCAATGTTAATCTGACACTGTAAAAAAGAAGTGAGTGTGTCCGCATTCATGGACCTCCTGCAGTCTGTGTGGATTTTTTTAATTGAAAAATAAAGCAGCGAAGTTTACACAAACTTTTTTCTAGTTATGTAGGGCCTACACATAATATTATGACATTAATTTATCAGAAATATATTGAAGGGCAAGATATAACTGGAAAGGTTGAGACACCGATTAAATTGCAACAAAGCAGAACAACAGCAATATTTAACCAAGTTATAAGTACTTTGCTTTTTTTAAACAAAATGGCGTCGAAGTGTCTTGGCAAGCGTGGTTGATAACACTGACAAACAACATTTTTCTTTCTTATATAAGAATAAGTGTTCTTAGGTCAGTTTCTTGCGCTGATTTCAAATTTGAAATCCGTTTATCTCTATCACATCGGGTTCTTAAGATATTTGGGAATAAATATATTTTTGGGAAACCGTTATTTGCTCCGTTTCATTTTTACTATATAACTTATTAAAAATTAATAAAATGCAAAATAATTATACTTTTTATACTGCTAAAAGATGCATGACATATGTTACGCTATTTTTCCAATAGTTACTGTATTTTGAAATAATTCTGAGCGAAATATGGCTTCTAGAAGTTGTAGAAATTCGGCTGATCTGTTCTGTTACGTGTGCGGATATTTTACTGATCGTGTTCACCAGAAAAACTTTACACCATTACTAAAGAAAGCATATGAACTTTATTTCGATTCGAAAGTTGATGATGCAAATAAATCTTGGAAGCCAAATGCAGTTTGTTCGACTTGTGCAAATATATTGGCAGGTTGGTTACGAAAATCGCCGAAGCATAAGTCGATACCTTTTGGAGTGCCAGTAATATGGCATGAACAAGACAAATCACGCTACTGATTGTTACTTCTGCTTGACAAATATCCATGGTTTCACTTTTGAAACTAGAAAGTCTGTGGTTTATCCAAATATTGAATCGGTTTCGAAACCAGTGCCTCATGATCCAATCATGTGTCCGATCCCAGTTCCACCAGAACAATATCCGTTGGACGTGAATGAACCAACAGAAAGTGATAGTTTACCTGCTTTAGAAACTAATTCTGACTCGGATTATATACCGGTGAATGATGGTGTTCACTTAATTAACCATTCAGAACTTTCAGATCTAATACGTGATCTCGCTCTTACCAAAGGACAAGCGGAATTACTCGGTTCGCGACTCAAAGAATGGAATCTTTTAGCGCCCAATACTCCTATATCTAAATTTCGTCATAGACACAGAGAACTTGTTCAATACTTTGAGATGGATGATGACATTTGCTATTGCAAAGGTGTAAATGGTCTAATGGTGCACCTCGGTCATGAGCACATAGTCAACGAATGGCGACTTTTCATCAACTCTTCCAAGACTAGTCTAAAAGCCGTGTTATTGCATAACAGAAATTTATTTTCATCATTTTCCAGTCGCCTACTCTGTTCATATGAAAGAAACTTATAACAATATGGCTATACTTTTGGCAAAAATAAAGTACAATGACTACCAATGGCGGAATTGTGGAGACCTAAAGGTCATTGCAATTCTCACGCGCATGCAGACAGGGTATACTAAATTTTGTTGCTTCCTATGTGAATGGGACAGCCGCAACAGACAGGAACATTATGCAAGAAAGGTGTGGCCTATCAGGGATCGTATGCAGCTCGGGCATAAAAATGTAATACACGAGCCATTAGTTAACAAAGGCAGCATCATTTTACCACCGTTACACATAAAGTTGGGGCTCATGAAGAATTTCGTAAAAGCGTTAGATAAAACGAGCAAAGCTTTCACTTATCTTCGAGAAAAGTTTCCGCAAGTTAGCGATGCAAAGATAAAGGAAGGTATCTTTGTAGGACCTCAGATTAGGAAAGTTATTGCAGACAAACAATTCGAGAACTTGTTACATGGTAGTGAACTTCACGCATGGATGGCATTCAAATCGATCGTCGATAACTTTCTGGGAAATCACAAATCTGTCGTTTATGTGCATATTGTTAAGCAGTGTATAGATGCATACAGAATTATGGGCTGTAACATGTCCCTCAAAATCCATTTGCTCGATTCGCATCTTGACTTTTCCCCTGACAACCTTGGCGATGAACATGGAGAACGATTCCATCAAGATATCGCCGTAATGGAGTCACGTTATCAAGGACGGTGGAGTGTGACCATGCTTGCCGATTATTGTTGGATGTTTCATCGCGATGTACCACATGCCATTCACCGACGAAAGTCGACTGCAAAGAAATTCAAGCCTACATAACTGTTATACTTCTTGTACGAATGATGTTATAATACTGTATGCGTTGTTAAAAAACTTCAATTGCGTATTTCTAGAGATCCCGACCTGATCGAGAAAAACGGTTTGCAGATTTAAAAACAGCACATTAAAATTGACCAGAAAAACATAGAAATGTTAGAGAAAGAAAAAAAAAATTTTTTTTTGTTAGCCAGTGTAACAGGTAACTTTAAAAAAAAACGTCATGTCACGCTGAAAACCAAAAGTGTTTGAGGCCAAATTCTTCTTCTTTTTCATCGTTCACCCTCAGATGTCAACTTGAATAAGTTCAAAGAAAGCAGTGGTCAGCCTGAGGCTGTTGATATCTCCGTAGATTTTCTCCAGGAATGGTATTGGTGATGGCCATATGCGTTTTCTCTGTTCCTCACATGTTGGGCACCTTTGAAACAGATGTTCGGCAGTCATTTTATCGGTGCCACAGTCACACTCATCAGTAGTTCCTATCTTTTTTGTTGAATAGATGGTATCTCAATCTGTTATGACCTGTGCGAAGTTGTGATGCCGCACTGTAATTCTGTCTTCCATCCGGCCCGATTCTGTCGTCTATTTTGTATTTCCGGCCCGATTCTGTGGTTCTATTTTGAATTTCCACCATTTTATTTATTCTCATTTGAATATATATCGTGTTTGGTAATTTTCGGTAGGGATTAAATGGGTTCGTTTTATATTGGTAGGTTTATTTTACTCTCGGCCAGTTTTACTTTCTTCTGATTTTTCGCGATTCCCGTAGATTTCATTGTTTACGAAAATCGATATTTTCGGGTACGCGGTATGACGTGTCCGGAAGCACGCGGCCGTCAGGTAACGTGACGCAATTTTAAGCCACGCGGGTTTCGCGATGATGCGTAGGAGTGGTCCCGGGGTGTATAAATAGCCAGTTAGAACTGTGGGCAAATCTCTTGAAGAAATCTTGCCTGCCATCAGACTACGTCGATTTATCGTTCTCCACTCTGGGAAAAACCAGCGATAATCGGTATGTAACTTTTTATTAATCATTTTTTCTTCTTAGTGGGTTTTTGAGAATTTCGCCCGTAGTTAATTTCTTCGGGGGACATTAACTTTTCAGTTTTAAAATAAACAATAGTGCCATCCATTATCATTTTTTGAAGAACGACGTAAATGCAACAGTGTGCTTATTCTTTCTGTGATTTTGGCAGTAGATAGGAACGTGTTATAAGCTACACGTGTGCCCATATTTGTAGAATGTTGGGGAAACCCCCATTTATTCCTGTATATTTTCTAATGTAATTTTATTGGGAAATCCTTGGTGTGTACGTTAATTTTTCTGAGCCTTAGATGTGAGGAATGCAGTGAGATTTATGTTATCAGTGAATTATACGGCTTGGGGAAATAAATCATTCCTACAGCGAGGTTTACCTTAAATTGGGGCTTAAGCCGGGAAACCTCAATGGGTAATGTTAAAAAAGGAGACCACAGAATTTAGGACAAAGGATTTCCCTAGTGGTAATGTTTTGAACACTTGGGTAGTCATGCGTAACACTTCAGACGAGGTCCGGAGACCTTGTTTACCCAACTGTCAGATTTAGAGAAGGAGGTGGGTGAAGAGGCACGTGGGTCAGAATATTTTATATATTGGTGTTCAGAACGAGAGAAGGGGAGGATAAGTGTGATTTTAGTGCCACGGGGGATAGTATTATTTTATGTATTGTGGAAAGAACGAGAGAAGGGGAGAGAAGGAGTGAGATTGAAGTGACACGTGGATAGAATTATTTTATGTATCGTATATGTTAGAGATAAGTGATTTTAGAGAGGGTGTACATTGGAAGCTGTTTTTTTTAATTTCAGCGAGTCCCGGCAATCAGTGGGGGAGCGTAAATTTGCCCATGTGCAAAATTACCCACGGCAACAGGACCTATCTTAAGGGTCAGACCTATGGTCTCTGGCAGTGAAGTCCCTATGCTTCAGCTGGACTGTGGTTTATTTATCATACAGCCGAGAGCTTCGCTATTATAGTCTCTAGCAACGGCAGGTGGCCGTGAGACTGGTTTCAATTTCGTACAGCCGGAAATCAAGGCTGTGGGGTTTTTTTTTCCTCTAACTCCGGAGCGGGTTAAAAGAGGGAAGCTATTCAGCAGCAGAGAAGTTTTGTCGACAGTTCATCAAGTACCTCATGCTTGACGCCAGAACTTCATCATCATCATCGCAGAATTCAGGAACAGGTGACAGGGTTACCATGCCTGGTCTTGAAAGGAACGAGAGGAGAGCGTAACGGAGAGAGATAGAGAGAGAGAGAAGGAGGGAGAAAATAGACAGGACCAGTAGGGTCTGTTCAGTATCCAGTTGAAGGATGGACACTGAGCCATTGTATTACTCCAAGTCTATTATTTTAGCATTTCCAGTGGTGTTAGATAGCGGCGCATATCGCCTAACAAGTGGAAAGCTGTGTAGACGGTCGTTGAGGAAGAGTCAGCAGGACTAAGACAGTAAAATCTTAGTTGTGTTAGAGAGTGGAGGCTAAAGTTGACAGCCCCACAATATCAGAGTAGATTAAATCACTAATCATTTTATTGTTCCTTGTGATGCCGCACTGTAATTCTGTCTTTCATCCGGCCTGATTCTGTCGTCTATTTTGTATTTCCGGCCCGATTCTGTGGTTCTATTTTGAATTTCCACCATTTTATTTATTCTCATTGGAATATATATCGTGTTTGGTAATTTTCGGTAGGGATTAAATGGGTTAGTTTTATGTCGTTAGGTTTATTTGACACTCGGCCAGTTTTACTTTCTTCTGATTTTTCGCGATTCTCGTAGATTTCATTGTTTACGAAAATCGACATTTTCGGGCACGCGATATGACGTGTCCGGAAGCACGCGGCCGTCAGGTAATGTGACGCAATTTTAAGCCACGCGGGTTTCGCGATGATGCGTAGGAGTGGTCCCGGGGTGTATAAATAGCCAGTTAGAACTGTGGGCAAATCTCTTGAAGAAATCTTGCCTGCCGTCAGACTACGTCGATTTATCGTTCTCCACTGTGGGAAAAACCAGCGATAATCGGTATGTAACTTTTTATTAATCGTTTTTTCTTCTTAGTGGGTTTTTGAGAATTTCGCCCGTAGTTAATTTCTTCGGGGACATTAAAACTTAAAGTTTTAAACGATAGTGCCATCCATTATCAATTTTTGAAGAACGATGTAAATGTAACAGTGTGCTTATTCTTTCTATGATTTTGGCAGTAGATAGGAACGTGTGTAGTTATAAGCTACACGTGTGTTCATAGTTGTAGAATGTTGGGTAAAACCACCATTTATTCCTGTGTATTTTCAAATGTAATTTTAGTGGGAATCGATTGTGTGTACGTTAATTTTATTATGCCTTAAATGTAAGAAATGCAGTCGGAGAGTAAAGATGTATGTTTCAGTGAATTATACTGCTTAGGGGAGTAAATTATCTCTAGCCCGAGGTTCAATTTAAATTGGGGCTTAAGTGGGAAACCGCATGTGTAAATGTTAAAAAAAAAAAAAGGAGGCCACGGAATTTCGGACAAACTTGGATTTCCCTAGTGTAATGTTTGGACACCTGGGGTTAGCCTTGCGTAACAGCCACGCAACCCGCCAGGAGTTTTGTTTGTTTACCTGGCAGATTTTAGTTAAGATTAGTGCCACGTGGGTAATATTAATTTTGTATTGTTGTGCAGAACGAGAGAAGAGAGAGAGTAGGAGGAGTGTGATTTTAGGCCACGTGGATAGAGTTATTTTATGTATCGTATATGTTAGAGATAAGCGATTTTAGAGTGGGTGTACATTAGACGCACAGTGGGCTGATCACCTGCTTGCCAACCAATCTGATTACGGAAACAGCGATAGATTGTTTGGTCTGTTTTTGTTCCACAAAGACGCCACTAGGCGTGGTGGAAACAGCGATAGATTGATCAATTTGTTGTTGCCCTAAGACGCCACTAGGCGTACTGGCCACATACTGCTTTGCCGGTTGGCGGCTAAGGATGGAAGAAGAAGAAGAAGTACATTAGACGCATTTCTTTTTAATTTCAGCGAGTCGCGGCGAAACAGTGGGGAGCATAATTTTGTCAAATAAAATTATCCATGGCAAAAGACATATCTCAGGGTCAGAGTACTCTAGTTATCGTCAGGAGCAAAAGAAAAATACTCTACGGTCTCTGGCAGTGAAGCCCCTATGCTTCAGCTGGAACGGGGTTTATTTATCATACAGCCCGGAGCATCACTATTATAGTCTCTAGCAACGGCAGGTGGCCGTGAGACTGAGTTACATTGCCTACAGCCAGAACTTTAGGCCGTGTTTTTTTTTCCTCTAACTCTGGAGTGGGTTATCAGGGGAAAGTTATAGAAGCTAATCAGCAGCAGAGAAGTTTGTCAACAATTAATCGAGTACCTCATGCTTGACACCAGAACTTCATTCAGGAACAGGTGACAGGGTTACCATGCCTGGTCTTGAAAGGAACGAGAGGAGAGCGTAACGGAGACGCAGCATCATCAGTTGGCGAGTGTTGGAGAGACACTGAGACCAAGAGCAATAGAGAGAGAGAGAGAGAAGGAGGGAGAAAATAGACAGGACCAGTAGGGTCAGTTCAGTATCCAGTTGAAGGATAGACACTGAGCCATTGTATTACTCCAAGTCTATTATTTTAGCATTTCCAGTGGTGTTAGATAGAGGCGCATATCGCCTAACAAGGGGAAAGCTGTGTAGACGGTCGTTGAGGAAGAGTCAGCAGGACTAAGACAGTAAAATCTTAGTTGTGTTAGAGAGTGGAGGCTAAAGTTGACAGCCCCACAATATCAGAGTAGATTAAATCACTAATCATTTTATTGTTCCTCAGCAGGGTGACAGAAAGAGTGAATGTGATTTGGGGTTTGGGTTTTTTTCAGTGTCTACCTAATTTCATTGTTACTTGGTTTTTTTTTCAGGCCATGCAACAGCGCACGCTATTTATGTGATTGCTTGATGATGACATTTTAATGCTTTGTTTTTGTAAATAAATATATATACATATATTTACTGGATCAGATTCTACTCTTTACTATACTTACTTTACGTCGTCTGTATAGTGGTGTCTGTGGTCGTATTTATACACCTTATCTCCTTGTGTTTCAAGGCAGTCAGAGGCGGGGAGACTATAGCCATTCTGAAGTCACGAAGCGGCAAGGGGAGGGTCCAATCCTGGGTCTATCTCTTGAGCCAATAGTCTCGTCTGTCCACAGGCATGTCATTTTCCATCTAAATTCTATTTTCTCAGACTTTCTCATACTAGGGTCTTGCTTTCATTCAGGCACACTCTATAAAAGTAAAACCACTTCATGACATTCCTCAGCAGGGTGACAGAAAGAGTGAATGTGATTTGGGGGTTGGGTTTTTTTCAGTGTCTACCTAATTTCATTGTTACTTGGTTTTTTTTTTTCAGGCCGTGCAACAGCGCACGCTATTTATGTGATTGCTTGATGATGACATTTTAATGCTTTATTGTTGTAAATAAATATATATACATATATTTACTGGATCAGATTCTACTCTTTACTATACTTACTTTACGTCGTCTGTATAGTGGTGTCTGTGGTCGTATTTATACACCTTATCTCCTTGTGTTTCAAGGCAGTCAGAGGCGGGGAGACTATAGCCATTTTTTTTAGTCACGAAGCGGCAGGGGGAGATTCAAATCCTGGGTCTATCTCTTGAGCCAATAGTCTCACCTGTCCACAGGCATGTCATTTTCCATCTAATTCTATCTTCTCAGACTTTCTCATACTAGGGTCTTGCTTTCATTCAGGCAAACTCTATAAACTTAAAACCACTTCGTGACAGAAGTCTGAAGATTACCACTTGTTCACTTCTGCTGAGCTGGTAATACGGATCATTTTTTGTGTGGCCTGGATGCTCTTCTTCCCACTTGTGCCTGTACCTGCGCTTGATAAAACTCTTGGCCTCCTCATAAGTTATGTTTGTGTCAAGTTGAAAAAGCTTTTCCCCTCCCTTTGCCAATCTGTCAGCCTCTTCATTTCCAGGGATCTTGCAGTGAGAAGGGATCCACTGTATCACTACTCTTTTGTATTGCTGACATAGTCTGTGAAGTGTTACTCTTAGGTCATCCAGTTCAGCATTACTTTGACTTTTCAGCATTGTAATCACTGACAGCGCATCTGAGAAGATAGCTACTGGTCTCTCTGAGCTTTCTTCTGTCATTAGAATTTCTTATGCAGTTTTTAAGGCCTCTGCCTCTGCTCTGAAGTTACTTGAAAATGTCCCTGTTGCGACTGCTATCTTTTTTTGTGTGCCATTGCTTAAGCTCAGGAAGACTCCTCCACCCCCATCTTCTGTTGCATTAGTTGTTGATCCATCTGTATATGCATGGATCCAGGTGTTGCTTGGGTAATGTTTCTCTATATATTTTGTGGTTAGGACTCTCCTTTCTGTTTCATTTTGGCTGTTCTTTCTCTAATGATGTCAGGCCGAATTCAAAGTTTTTGCCGCATTGTTGGGTATAAAAGGATTTGATTGGTTGCTGGGAGAGACCTCAGTTTAAAAACAGACGCCGAGATTCCCGGAATTAAAAATAAAAAAATTGGTTTAAAAAAACCTGGGCTAGAAAATATTTTCTGATTTAAAAAAACGTGGGTTGGAAAATATTTTTAGAATAAAAATTTTTTTTTTTGTTGGGAGGGGGAAAAATCCATACAACGAGTCTGTATGGCTGTACACTGCTAAAAGTATCAAAAATACGTACATTGTAAAAAAAATTCTTACAGGTTGACAGGTATGTATTACGTATCTCTATTAGCATCACATATTACATATCTCTATTAGCTTCATATTACGTATCCCTATTAGCACATATTACATATCTCTATTAGTTTCACATATTACATATCTCTGTTAGCTTCATATTATGTATCTCTATTAGCTTCACATATTATTTATCTCTATTAGCTTCACATATTACGTATCTCTATTAGCTTCACATATTACGTATCTCTATTAGCTTCACAAATTACGTATCTCTATTAGCTTCACAAATTACGTATCTATTAGCTTCACAAATTACGTATCTCTATTAGCTTCACATATTACATATCTATTAGCTTCACATATTATGTATCTCTATTAGCTTCACATATTACATATCTCTATTAGCTTCACATATTACGTATCACTATTAGCTTCACATATTACTTATCTCTTATGACATGTCTGAGGAAGCAGTTGTCTTATTCTTAATTTGCCTCCGCAGAGGCACACACACACATACACACACACACCCACACACATAAGGATCTACATGGGGCTACTTATTCTTGGATTCATCTTGTGTTAGTATAAGATTTAGATTTGTGTCAGTTTCTGAAACGTCCCATTTTTTAAGATGCACATTTATTAATAAGGTGTGTAGCTGCATCAGATGTTGTCATCTTGTTGTTTTCATTATGTGTGCTTAAAAATTCCAAAATGTTATTAGAAGTGGTTTAAGGTTTTGATTTATTATCTGCCAGGGTTAAATAGTTTATTTATACACACACACACACACACACACACACAGAGCATTACAGCAGGAAGCAGTCCCACTGTCGGGCAAGTATTTAGGCCCTTTAATCTCCTTTACACTTGGGGGAGGGAGAGGAAGCCACGAGAAGACTATTTGTGTTAGCCTCCTGTTGTCATCCAGCCTGTGCTGCAAATTAAATTCACTCCACCTTGGGTGTGACTTACAAATTCAGTGCTGGTTTTATCAATGAGGTAGGGAGCCGCGCTGGTGTAATGGTTACAACGTTGCGCTAGCGACCAGGTTTTCAAGGTTCAAGCACGGGCGCTGGCATTTGTAGGAGTGTCATCGACCGGGATTTTGACTGAATAACCTGAACGGCTCCTGACATAAACCCTCTGTGGATGGGAAGGAGCGAAGCTACTGACTGGGTTGGAAGGAAAGTCCTCAGGTTCACGAGCCTCGCAATGACATGTCATTGGGCCGAAAGGCTGAAAGTCCAAGTGCCGCTGGTTAAGGGGGAAAAAAAAAATCAATGAGGTAATTGCGAGAGTAACCATTATGATGTATATAAATTAAAATCCTCAATTCCATAGCCTGCATGTATGTGTGTGTATATATATATATATATATATATATATATATATATATATATATATATATATATATATATATATATATATATATATATATATATATATATATATATATATATATACACACACACACAGAGATACATACAAAACCAAAAAAAACAAACGCCTGCGTTTCGTAATACAAGTATGTCATTCTATTATTTTATGTTGTAATTTCAGAAAAATTGAATGACAGTCCAGTGCTTCAAGAGATGCCAGATTTAGGCTTGAGGCATCATGTGTTGAAAGGTCTAGGCCTCAATGCCTTGGTAAAGGGTCTGTTAGACGAAGACCACTTTGCTGGTTTAGACACAGAGACAAAATCCAAACTTGCCAGTCTTGCAGGGCCAGGAGAAGATAACAAAAAGCAGGTAAAAAGAAACCTCCCATTTTAGTTATTTGAGCACTTGTATTTTTGTGTAGACAAGCAAAAGAACAGTGGATAAAAACAAAATCCAAGGACATAGAAGACATGGAAGCAAAGCACATGACAAGAGATATGCATGAAGAAATAAAGAAATTATCAAATAGGTCGAGGTTTGCCCAAGGAGGAGGCTGTATCAAGAATAAAAATGGTACAAGTATAATCTTACTTGATGAGAAAGACATATCAAACAGATGGGCAGAATACATAAAAGAACTATTCGAGGACAACAAAGGTAAAAAAAAAACCATCACCAGATTCTAAAGACCCAAACATTCTCAGATCAGAAGTAGAGAATGCAGTACATATGATACTAAAAGGAAAATCAGCAGGCATGGACAACATAAAAATTGAAATCGTAGAAGCCCTGGAGAGCTTTGTGCAACGATATACACAATACAGGACATATACCACATGACATGAAGACATCAGTCTTTATAACATTGCCCAAAAAATGTAATGCAACAGAATGTTCAGACTTCAGAACAATCAGCCTGATGAGTCATGCAATTAAAATACTGCTCAAAATCATTCAGGAAAGAATAAAAAGTAAGGTAGACAGCAAAATCCAAGAAGAACAGTTTGGTTTTAGACGGAACAAGAGAGGCAATATTTTGCCTAAGAATATTAGCAGAAAAATATACAGAGGTCCAAAAAAGTATGAACATATGCTTCATTGACTATAAGAAGGCTTTTGACAGAGTCCATCATGAGAAAATAATTGAATGCCTCGAAGACATAGGTATTGATGGAAAAGACATAAGAATACTTAGTAACCTTTATTGGGAGCAAACTGCTACAGTAAGATCTGGAAGGAATTATTCACCAAACAGACATAAAAAGAGGTGTCAGACAAGGTTGTGTGCTGTCCCCTTGCCTATTTAATCTATACACTGAAAACATTTTCAGATACTTGAAATGCCATGACTGAACATCAGTGGAAGGTCAAAAAACAACTTTAGATATGCAGATGATACTGTGTTGTTTGCTGAAAGTGAACAGGATTTACAAGAACTAGTGAAGCAAGTGAACAGTATAAGTCATGAATGTGGATTGGACATTAATATTGAGAAAACAAAAACTATGATAATTAGCAAAACAGATGATAAACCCACAGTGAAGATAAGCATAAATGGGAAAATCCTGGAACAAGTCAAGAGTTTCTCATATCTTGGTCATATAATAACAGAAGATGGCAGATGTGAAACATAAATCAAGAGGAGAATAGGAATGGCCAAAGCTACATTCAACACCATGAGACATATACTGACATCTAAACAGTTAACTCACAAATTAAAATTGAGAATCACAAAACGTTATATATATTCTTCACTAATGTATGGTGTAGAAACATGGACAATAAAAAAGCAATTGGAAGAACAAATTGAGACTCTTGAGATGTGGATATATAGAAGAATGGGGCGCATCTCATGGAAAGAGAAGAAAACAAATAAGGAGGCCCTAGAAAGTCTAGGAATGAAAAGTGAACTAATGAGGGAGATCAAAATTAGACAGTTAAAATATTTTGGCCACATAAAAAGTTATAACACCTTGCAGAAGACCATAACAGAAGGGAGAGTTGAAGGCAAACATGCAAGGGGAAGACAGCGCTATAAGTGGGAAGATAACATCAAGAGATGGACAGGAAAGAGTCTATCAGAGTGCACCACCAAGACAAGAGACAGAAGATGTTGGAGATCCAATACAGCCAACCTTCGTTGTGGAGATGGCAACTGATGATGATGAGTTTTGGAACTCATTTTGTTTTCATCATCATCAGGTGCCATCTCCACATCAAAGATGGGCTGCATTGAATCTCCAACATCACCTGCCTCTCGTCTTGATCGACTTTTTCCTGTCCATCTCTTGCTGTTATCAGTCCACTTACAGCGCTACTTTCTCTTGTAGTTTGCCTTCAACTCTTCCTTACAATATGGTCTTCAGCAAGGTGTTATGGCTTTTTATGTGGCCAGATATTTTAGCTGTCTAACTTTGATCTCCTTCATTCATTCTGTTTTTATTCCTAGCTTTTCTAAGACCTCTTTATTTCTTTTCTCCCATTTCTATTCTTCTATTTTGTTTTACAGCTGTTTAAAAAAAAACACACAATCTTAATTATTATTTGTATTTGTTTTGGTGGTGCATACATTTTGTATTTTAGTAGAAGTGTGAAGCATAATATGTATTTTGTTTTTAATTTATTATTCTAGCTGATCGGACGCCTTCTATTAAAGAGCTTTGAGTCTTTGAAAGCAGCAGTGGGGCAAGATTGTGACGGAAGAAGAGCAGCACACAGAAATGTTGCCATGACCACAGGAGAAGCCAACCTGGAACTAGCCAAGTTTTGTGATAAATATTTGCATATGAAGGAAGATGGTACTTTTTTGTTGGCCTCTTTTTTTTTCTGTTGAGAGCGGAAGTCTGCTAGGTGGTTTTAATTGTATGCATCTAATTTAGTAATTTAAACATGTGCAGATTTGATTGAAAAGCAGTTACATTAAAATGATTATATATTACTGCAAGAAGGTGATGTTAGAAGCTCCTAGATTGTGTGTTTTTGGACTGAAGGACAATTTTTCATATATCAAGAAAATATTAAAAATAGTTTTTTTTCTTCGGTCCTTCCCACCAAATCTTTGTCACCAAAAACTACTTTTTCTAAACCTGCCTTGCTCTTTTATAGAAAGCCAATTCTATTTCTTGTTTTGCCAAAAGAATTATTCAGTAGTTATCTTACTTTTGGACCTGCTTGAAATTTTAACCTTTAACCAAAATGTTACATACTGCATATGGGATAACCCCAAAAGTTCACAAAGGAGATAAAAGAGTTAATACATGTTAGAATTTGCCAATTCAGTCATTTCTGCCATTCTTCCACTTAAAAATAAAATAAAAAGAATATCTTGTAATTTCAGCTGTTTCTTTTGTGTCTAGATACTGCAGTCTCATCTTTTGTAAGTGATACAGTAACAGTAGGAATGCACTAGAAAAGAAAAACACTTCTTAAGTGTTGAGACCTTGATATAGTTCTTTGTATGCATATGTGGAGATAATAAAATCTTTCTAAAGCTTTCAAGTTTTTCAATCTTTAGATGCAGATAAGCTACTAGATGCCTGTTCTGTAACAGAATTCCCCCAAACTGTTGTGGTTTGTTTGCTCAAGGCAATGCAGGAAGGACTAAGTGAAGCCAGAGAGAGGTTTCCTCGACTTTTACAAATAGCTGAACTGCACCCAGAAGTGATTGATGTGTTTAACAAGAAGGTGAGAACTTATATTTCTCCAGTGCCTGCAAAATGTGTTCTAATAAACAGAATGTACTCAAAAAGAAGGTTTGGGTTTGATCAGAAATTTAATAAAAAACTACTTTCTTTTGCCTTTTTGCACATGATAAATGGAGATATAAAAATAGATGTACTGATTGACAGACAATAAATAGTTGATAACTGATTTCTTACTTGAAATTGAACAAATATTATTCATTATGTTTCTGTAGGCTGCGGAGATACCCAGCTGGATGTTCATATTGTGGGTCAGTCAAATGACTGCACTACTAGATAAGAAAGAAGCTGTGGTTGTGGGTCCCTTGTTGATGCGAATTGCTGATGAGTATCCTCAGGTATGAGCATGACAGTAAAGTTTGTCTGTGGTGTCTTGTAAGGACAACTACAGTAAACTGCAGTAATGACTGGGATACTAGTACCACTGTATAGAGACAGATGCAAAGAATCATATTTCTGCTGCTGGCAGATTGTGTTCAAATGGTGGCTTGAATTTGACCATAGATTTAATGACAAGCCTGCTTTCCTGTGTTTTAATGCTTTCTGATTTTTGTGTTAGTTTATAGCCCCTTATACTTCCTATGGGTCTCTGATGAGACAAAGACATAATAAAACTACTGCTACCTCAAGCAAATTGTAAGAGGCAACTAATATGAGGTTGTGTAGGGGACTGGCAACATCATCATGTCAAACAACTTGCTAAAGAAACTACCGCAGTAAGAGCATATGAATGTTCTGAGTCAAGCTTCTAGCAAGGAAACCCAGCTGCAGTGTTAGCTAGTTGTTCAATAAGAGGTGAAAAGGGAAAAGAAGTTAGTTTATAACTGAGTGCTTTGAGTTTATAACTGAGTGCTTTGACAATAAGAGCTGACATTGGTTTCATTAGTATGTGACGTATGTGTCTATTAAAAGTATAGAGCACAATTTAAACGACGTGTCGTCAGAAAGTGACACTAATTTGAGGCTTTACAAGCAGCTGGCAACCTTATCATGTAAAGCAGTGTTACAGAAACCATCCATGCAAGAGTACATGAATCACTCTAGCACAGCATGGTAGCAAATTTTACTGCATGCTCCGTTCGCAGTTTAAAATAAGGGGGTGAGAAATATTCATCCATTCACATACACATTCAAACATAAGTACAGTAGTGCATGACTTCTAGTGTCATCAGAACTCCAGACAACAAAGATGTTTTGTAATCAGGATGACTAAATGCGAATATCATCATCATCCTCATTTCCCTTTTTGTTCCTTATGGAGCATAGAACCACCACTACAGCTGGTCCCCTTGCACCAAACATTCACATACTCTAGCACCAGTGGTTTATATAGCACTTAGTTTTACATGATGAGGTTACTCATATTAGTGGTCTTGTAAGACATGCCTGAGGCAGCAGTGGGCCTATTATTTCTGTGTCTTATCAGAGACCCTCAGGAACTATATGGGACCAGTGTCAATATGCAGCACATAAAGTCTTATGGATTGATTTCCACATCTGATTTATGTATGTCATTTTATTTGCTCATCAGGCACTGATCTATGCATTCCGTATGAGCTCTGAAGGTTTCCAATTTGAATCCTCATCTGAATCACAGAAAAGGAAAGAGATAGTGGATAGGTAAGAGTACACTTATTTTCCAGTTAAAACTGTGGTACTTGTACACACATACTTTCCTAACTTCAGACATCAGTTTAACTTTCATTTGTTTGTTTCCTGCATGGAAGTCTTTGTTAGAAGGCTAATATGAAATATATCACTTCACTATATACTGAAGCACATTAAAAACGCACCACCTGTATAATCCAGGAACAGAGTGTGAAATGTAAATATAAGTGTTTACAAGTTTACATATTTGGAATCTTTATTCATTTTCCTATGAATCCATGCTACTCATTAATTTGTACATTTGATTGTTATGAAATTCTGTGCAGGCAAGGGAGAAAACCAAAAATGCAACCAATAAAAAAATTCATTCACACTATCCTCAGTATCTAGTATGTCCACTGTGTGCTTGCAAACAAGCTCCGCATGGAACGCACAAGTCTCTGAAGGAAATTCCGGGGAATCAAGTCCCATTCACATGTAAGAGCAGCTTCGAGCTGTTGCAGATTAGCTGGAGAACCTTGCCTGTAGACTCTGCGTCCAAGCTCGTCCCACAGATGTTCTATAGGGGACATGTCTGGTGATAGGGCAGGCCAATCAATCGTCACAATGTTCTGCTGCTGTAGATATTGCTGCGTAATGCATGCAGTGTGCGCACGTGCGTTATCTTGCTGGAGAAGCTGCAAGTCTGGATAATTTGTGAACGCAGGAGCAACCAGTGCATCCAGAACCTCATCTCGATATGTCACAGCATTAACATTTCCACAGAAGACGTGAAGAGGCAAGCGATGGTGAAAACTGAATCCTCCCCAAATGTGAATACTGCCACCTCCAAATTAGTTGTGCTGATGAACACAGCAATCTGCAGAGCGCTCTCCACACCGTCGCCAAATCCGCATCAGCAAAGGATATGTTGAATCTGCTCTCGTCTGTGAATAGGACAGCATTCCACTGCAGTCTAGTCCATCTGACATGTTGCTCTGCCCATTGCAGGCGCTGCTGACGATGTCTGTGAGTCAAGTTTGGCCCAACATAAGGTCGTCTAGCAGTAAGGACTGTATCTCTGAGTCGTCGTATGACTGTCATTCAAGAGACTTGCCCACATCTACCCACTATTGCTCTTGCTGTTTGACTTGCCGGGAGAGAACGATTCCTTAGGTGACTCAGCACAATATGACGATTTTGCGCAGGGGTAGTAACTCGTGGTTGGCCACTCCGAAGTCTATCCTGGGCACTGCCAGTGGTTCCGTAACGTTCATTGAGACGTACAATAGTGCTGTGGTGGCAATTCATCCTTCTGGCAATGGCCTGCGAGCTCATTCCGGTCTCCAACATACCAATGGCTCGTTGGCGGTCGTTTTCAGATAGTCATGGCATTTCAAGCACATGTACTGGGTGTTTTGTCTCAACAGCCTTTTTATACCGAGTATACTGCCACAACGCGTACACATTTTCAGGCTCATAGCTGTTGGGAATCGTGTTGCACGTGTAACTTTCATTGTTTTCATGTAGTCTGTACACAAACCTGTGGGTTGAATCATGCACTTTCCATTCCAGCAACCATTCGCTCTCTACCTCATGACAAACACAGGGAAAATCCATTCCCACACTTTTTTTTTCCAGCTTCTCGGCATCAGTATATATAATAGTGGTGCGTTTTTAATGTGCTTCAGTATATTTGCTCATTGTAACCTAGGCAATTTTCCAGCTTTACCCAGGCCCTAAACTGGAGGCATTTTTGTTCTACAAGTGATGTTTTAAAAATAGACAGTAAATATATATATATATATATTGTGATGAAGTACTGAAATTCTGTTCTTCAAGAGGCCCAGTCTTCCTCTCTTTCTTAAGTAATTATGTGTTTGGTCTTTTTCAGTAGGTATTTTATTGGGTTTTATGAGAGGGATGACTGTAGGGTTAAATTCTAAGACTTGCACCAGTCTTCCTTTCTATAAATTTATCGCGATCACATAGTTCCAGTTCTTTATTAAATATATATCGCGGTCATGTCTTTGTTTAACAGCATGTGAGGATTAGATTGGGCGGGGCGAAAAGTTTCCGTTGTTTGGCTCACGCAATATGACGCAAGTGGGAAACGCACACGGTCAGGATAAACAGGTCGACGGGCATTTCAAATCTATTGGTGTAGACCCCATTATTAATTTTTTAAGTAATTCCATTGGTTTAGTTGAAAGCTGTAGATATGACGTAGGCAGAAGTTGAGCGGGAATTTTCTTGTATATATACCCGCTCGGTCCGTTACCGGACCCCTATGCCTGATGAAATATACTACCGTGAATCCAGCATTCATTGTCTGCTCCATGCGGAAGAAACGCAATGAATATTTTTATTAGAACCGTAAAATTAGTGGGTTTCGTTAATAGCGTCATAGCCTGTTTAAGTTAAAGTTCTTCAGGAGGTTAACTGATAGTTATAAACGTAAGTGCCATCCATTACTATTTTGTAGCAATGATGTAAAGGTAAAGTGTGCCTAATTCTTTCTAGGATAGTTGGCAGTATACAGGACTGTGAGGGTTAGCTATTAATACATGGGCACTCTGTAGTATGTAGAGTGTTGGGTTAACCACCATTAATTTCTGTATATTTACAAGTGTAATTTTATTGGGCATCTAATGGTGCGTATGTTATTTTATTGTGCCTCAATTTTGGGTTAAGCAGGGAAACCTCATGTGTCAAGGTTATAAAGGAGACCAAAGAATTTCGCCCAGGAGATTTTCCTAGTTTGAATTGTTTGGGCACATGGTTATTCGGGCGTGACAAAAGATTAAGGTCAGACAAATGGCTGGGGTTTTGTTTATGTACCAGAAAGATTTTAAGTTGAAGGAGGGGGGGGGGGGGGGGGGGGGTAGAAGGGTGAGAGAGAGTGACACATGGATAAAAATATTTTATGTATCGCTGTGAATAGCGGGTGAAGGGATGATGTATTGAGTGAGGGGAGTTGTATTTATTTATGGGAGATATGTGTTAGTGATCAGTTATGTTGCAGTTGGTGTACATAAGTTGTATCTTTGTGTCCACAGCGGGTCACGGTACAGTAACAGTGTAACAGTAGCAGAGTGTAGTTTGGCACTTACAAATTACCAACGGCAAAGTTGAATTAACCCACGGTCTCTTGCAGTGAAGCCCCATGCTTCAGCGGGAACGGGGTTATCTATCATAACAAAATCCAGAGCTCTGAGCTCGTTGATGTTACACACGCAAATTGGCACGTGCCAGCGTTGTTGTAATTTCGTTTTCTTCACGACCACAATAAAGTCGTTACTCTAAACCCGAAGAGGGGTAACGGGGCCAATTTAAGAAGTTGTCCAGCCCCTGTGAAGCTTCTACAGTTTGATTCAAGTACCTCATGCTTGATAATCCAGTCGTCAGTGCAGTTGTCAGAAACCGGGAGACAGGGTGATCATACCTGGTTCTGATAATAACGTCAACGAGAGAAGGCGTAAATGGAGACGCCACCGCAACAGATGTCAAGAGTGTCAGAGAGACACTGAAGCAAAGAGAGAGAGGGAGAGGAGATAGCCGGGGCCAGTAGGGTCTGATGATATCCTCAGAGGATAGCCTTTGAGTAATAGATGTTATAAAAGTCTACTAGTGTAGCAGTCCATTGTGTTAGTTAGCGGCGCACATCGCCTAACGAGTTGGAAGTTACGTAAACATTCGATTAGGCAGAGTCAACAGGGCCGTGACAGTAGAAATCTTATTTGTAGTAGAGAGTGGAGGCTAAACTTATGCCCACAAATTAGATCTGTTTAAATCACTAATCATTCTATTTTTATCCAGCAGGGTGACTTGAAAGAGTGAATGTGATTGGGTTTTCCTAGTGTTTATCTATCTAAATGGTTCTTTGCTTTTTCCAGGTCTGTGCAACAGTGCACGATATTTATTTCTTTGCTGTATGATGACATTTTATGTTTTATTGTGTAAATAAAATATATATATATATATATATACTGTACACTGGATCAGCTTCTAGACTATCTGACACTTATATGTTTGTCGTATAGTGGTGTCTGTGGTAGTTATATAAACCTTATCTACTTTTGGTTAAAGGTAGTCAGAGGGGGTGGGGCTATAGCAATTCTAAAGTCACGAAGCGGCAAGGGAGAGTCAATCCAGGTTCTCAACCTTGAGCCAATAGTTTCATCTTTCCACAGTCACGTCATTTTCCATCAAAATTCTATCTTCTCAGACTCTCTTACAACTAGGGTATTGTCTTTCTATTAAGAAAACCTCTAGACTTAAATCCACTTCGTGACATATATATATATTATGCATCAAACTTTAGGAAATTGGCTGAAGAATGTTGTGAAACAGTTTTGAGTTCTTGTGTGATTTAATAATTGGTTGGTATGTCTTGCAAAGTATAGAAACCATAACAAATCAAAACAAAAAAATGAATCAAAATTTTGCATTTACACACAATTATTTCAGCCCAGAAATCAAAGCGTACACCCAGTTGAAAATTAATTTTTAAAAAGTTTGATCACAAACAAGTGAAAATTCTAGTTTTTATGATTTTTGTGTGTGAAGTCACATATTGCTGAACTGCAGTCTCATTTACACAGTGCAACTTCATTAATTTATTACTTAAAAATATCAAATTTGTTAAACGTCCTCAGAATCTAAAATAGGTTATTATTGCTGTTGATATCGCTAAAATTCATTTAGAAATAATCTACTGCGCTTGATCCATTGAAAGTTTATGACTGTTATGTATGTGACTATGCTACATATAAACAAACTGCCTAATGACATCATTAATTGATAAACATATGCAAATATTAAGCACCAGAATACCTCTTTTACTGCCAGTTCAAAACATGTGGTCCCCAGGAAGTGTTTACATCATTTGATTGGGATTCATGCTCTCATGTTTCCAGATCACCTTATTCTGTGTTTCTCAACATATCCCTTCACTAGTGCTTTGTCTTGTTTACCTCCTCATTTCTCATCTGGTCTGTTTTGTCTTTTATCTCATCATTTCTCATCGTCTATTTGTCTTTTATCTCTTCATTTCTCATCAGGTCTGTGTGTCTTTTACTAACAGCTTTTTCGCAAGTACATTTCACAGATGAATGAGTATTCCTTTTATTAAAATTTTATATTCGATGTTATTTGAGTTTGATTCACTTGTTACCTACAAATACACAGTCTGCGCACACAGGTATAACAAAAATGTTAATCCTCATTCTTTCTTATTAACCACCACCCTGTCTTCTAATCCAGACTGAGTCAAAAGATAGACAATGTGTTGGTGAACAAATTCATCAGCGCCTTGGAGCAGTTTGGTCAACCTGACATGATTGTCAAGGTAAGTGCTTCTCATGCTAACATAAATTTATCAAATAAAAAAGTCTGCTATGTGACAAGAATGAAATTTATATTTCTCCATTTACACATTTTGTCTCCTGCCTCACTGAACGACTAAATAGGTCACGCTAGGTCTTAGCAGATCTTACGAATAGTACCCATTTTTATTCAGTTTCTCATGTTTTCTGCTTAGCTCTCACTATCTTTCCTTTCTCAGACAAAGGCCTTGTGGTCACAACATTGGCTATGTTCTTTGTCTTTTGTCCTAGTACGACAAAGCACCTTTTTTTGATTTTGTTGTTGATATTCATCCAGAAAAGGAGTTACAAAGTAACTGAAAAACCAAATAAAGAAAGCCATTAATCTTATAAGAGATGAAAAAGCTGCTGGTCCAGACGGCATTGCAGCAGAGGCCAACAAAGCAAACATAGACACCTGTGTGGAGATGTGAAAATTGCTTTGTGGTGTCTGGAAGAGAGAAGATATACCAGCAGACAAGAAGAAATGATACCCATTCTATAAGTGAAGGTTTAATGACAAAACAGATCCAGGACAGACCAGATAGCCACATTGTAAAAGAGTAATGGTAAAGACAGCTAACAGTAGAATAGAATTTAGAGAATTCACCACTTTACATCAAATTTGAGGTCTGTGAAAAGTCCTTTGACAGTTTAGACAATCGTTTGTTTGTGGGAGATCTACATAAGCTTGTTAACCTTAACCTAATAAGGATGACATATGTAGACACAGAATGTAGATTTCTTCATAAAGGATAACTTACAGAAGCATTTGAGATAAGAGATTTATTGCAGCAAGGACGCTTGTTTTCATCATTTCCCATCTTACTGGCTGTAGGTTGGATTATAAAAACATCATCATCAACCACCAAAAATAGGACTCACTGGACTCCGACAAAACAGCTTGACATTCTAGATTTTGTCAATGGCCCTTGCCCTTTGGGAGGGAGAATCCCATTACATGCGCATTGAGGCATATTGGGAATATGGTGTTAGGCCCATATTTTCTTGACCATGTGGCACACTAGGGTTGATGTGGTTGACATCACGCCGGCCGCCTTAAACTTTCCCATAGTTGCTCTGGTACTCAATTCATGAGGTTGGGTCGACCCCGTGCCATTTGTGGTCTAAGATGTGGAACTGATGACATTATCACCAATGTGGAACTGATGACAAGATCACCAATGTGGAACTGATGACAAGATCACCAATGTGGAGCTGATGGCAAGATCACCAATGTGGAACTGGTGACAAGATCACCAATGTGGAACTGATGACATTATCACCAATGTGGAATTGATGACAAGATCACCATTTTAGAACTGATGACAAGATCACCAATGTGGAACTGATGGCAAGATCACCAATGTGGAACTGATGGCAAGATCACCAATGTGGAACTGATGACAAGATCACTAATGTGGAACCGGATGGCAAGATCACTAATGTGGAACCGGATGGCAAGATCACAAGTGTGGAGCTGATGACAAGATCACCAATGTGAAATTGATGACAAGATCACTAATGTGGAACCGGCTGGAAAGATACCAATGTGGAACTGATGGCAAGATCACCATTGTGGAACTGATGACAAGATCACCAATGTGGAGCTGATGGCAAGATCACCAGTGTGGAGCTGATGACAAAATCACCAATGTAGAACCGATGACAAGATCACCAATGTGGAACTGATGACAAGATCACCAATGTGGAACTGATGAGTAGATCACCAATGTGGAACTGATGACAAGATCACCAATGTGGAATGATGACAAAATCACCAACGGGGAACTGATGACAAGATCACCAATGTGGAATGATGACAAGATCACCAATGGGGAACTGATGGCAAGATCACCAATGTGGAATGATGACAAGATCACTAATGGGGAACTCATAGCAAGATCACCAAAGTGGAACTGATGACAAGATCACCAATGTAGAACTCATGGCAAGATCACCAATGGGGAACTCATGGCAAGATCACCAATGTGGAACTGATGACATTTAAATTTTGTGTTGAAATAAATTCTAGGACTGGTGCTTAGAAGTGAAGAAGCTGCTCATCAGTGGGGCCAAGTCCAAGAATGAGTTGATGAGGAAGTACAGAGAAATTTATAATGATCTTTTCAATGTGAAGGCTTCAGAGAGTGATACATTAGGAACACAGACTAGCATCAGTTCTACGTCTGGTACTGTTGGAATTGGAGAGTACAGGAAATGTTTTGCTTTGGTATGTTCAATACTCATAGTCTCCCATAACGTTTTAAGTGAATTTTCATGTTTGAATATTGTTCGTTTTTTAAATGAGGCTAAAAATGGTTAATTCATTATCAAGGTAAAGGTCATTAGTTCTCTGCGATATTGAAGATTGTTAGTTCTTCGTGCTAGCAGTGATTTTTAGTGAGAATGGATAGCTCTTTACGAGGGTGAAGATTTTGACTTCTTTGTGAAGGTCTTGTTCATTTTATATTTGTTAAAATGCTGCCCACGCACACAAACATATTATTATTATTACATTATATTTATACGTATACATATACACACACATGCACACATATTGAGATAGCCTTTGGATAACATTACAAGACAGTTCTTGGTCTGGAATCCCCAGGGTATGAGAGGATGAGGTAGTCCTAAAAACATGATCAAGAGAACTGGAGACAAATGAAAAGGATAAAAAAAAAAAGACAGAAAGATTTCAAGTGGATGGCACAAGACAGGAGGACCTGGCATAAATTAGTTGAAGGCCTGGGTATCTGAAGGATTATGTTGATGATATCAGCATAAAGCTTCATCACTGAAACCTGAAGCTCAACAGTAAAATGATAAAGAAAATATGAGAGATCATTTTATGACAAGTTCCTACATTAACTAATCTCTTTGATTTTGGCTGTTTATTTTCTTCTTCATTTTTCTTGTATGTGTTGTTGTCTCACTTATGAATACTTCAACACTTTTATTTTATTCTGAATTTTGCTTAAGAACTAGCAACTACCTACTTTACACTTTGTACACTTTGCTTGTATTGGTTTAATGTTGTTTTAAAAACTAACAACTACTTTACACTTATTCATGGGGCATATCTGGAGTCATCCTTATATGACCACCAGCTATGCACAGTTCTACAATATACGTACATGGAAGTGAACCTATGTCTGTGAGGCTAATTACATTCATGAAATCATCCACACACTTCCAGGTACTCCCCCTGTGGTGAAACTTGTTGAAAACTCAGCATTGCACACTAAGCTTGGAGACGTCACTTGAGACCCAGGCATAATTCTTTGGCTTTGATTTGTTGACTATGCAGAAGGATCTCACTATGGACCCAGTGATACTCAGGGAAGCTGAGAAGTGGCTCTGTGCAGGACGTGACAATTCCTTGGGAGAGCCCAGAACCAGAGTACAGTATTTTAGCTCTGCATAGTTGGAGAGCCCCCTTGGATGGTGGGGAATGCACAGTATGCTACGCACTTCTTACTCCTAGCTTGGGACCAGATGTGGCAATCCTTTAAATGTAAGCCAAGCTGGAGAAACTGGAGCTCATGACTTCAACTCAACACATTTCGGAATGGCAGAAAAGCCACAGAAAAAGCCTAGATCTACAGTGTAGATAATGCCAAGGAGTCTTCAACTTGATATTGGCTGCTAAAGAGCTAGAAGCTCAGCAGAACTAGTTAAACAACAACAACAGCAAAACTACTTTACACTTTGCTTGTATTGGTTTAATGTTGCATAAGATGATTCCAGGTTTTGTGGTGTAAAAATGATAATATTTAGTTCAGGAAGGTTTATGATATGGAACATTTTCCAGTGTTTTAACACATTAATTACCGAATTGAAAAACACGCTGTAGCCAAATTAAATTTGTTTCCCATTTTTATCCTGTAGGTGTTTGCACAAAGTAAGCATTATTTTTCGTAATTGTTTACAGATTTTTATGAATTACACGTCATTTTAAAGATAAATGAATGTACTATTACAATAAGCACCATTTGTAACTAATAGAGGTTGTTGCTATTTAACGGCCCTCTGATGGCCGAGGACTTGCAATATTTTCACAATTATAACTGCTTGCGCCCCATCTCTATCAAAATCCCTATTTCAATCAATGTGCACACCGTTTTCACTCTTGTCCTCGTCGCTAGATCTATCAGTCAATTGTTGAATCAAGTTTTTAGCCTATTCATCCGTTAGATGAGATGTACAAGCATTTTTTGTGGTCATATCACTAGTTGCCACGGTAAACAGTTTAACATGATTTGGTAACTAACCCAAAACGCTAAAAAACATGAACATAATATCAATTTTCCAGTGTTCTACAACAACCATGCTTTGGTAATTTGTTTTCCGGTAGCAACTTAAAATTTTGAACCAGATCAGAAAGTGTTTCAGTACATTTTTCATTCGTTTTATTACTAAAATTAGATCGATGCTCTGAGCGGCTTGCGGTCAAAATGATAGGATTTCAAAAGCCGGTCCCACCGGCTTGCGGTAGTTAATGTGTTAAGTTTCATTTGGATATAAACTGTTTCCTGTAATTTTATTTTTCTTTTGCAATTTTATTTTACAGAAATCAACAACAAAGTCCATACTTGTAATTTTTGCAGAATATTTTACAAAAAAAAAAAATTAATTAATTAAAAACAAACACGAAATAAGTTTTCTCAGTTAAAACATTTATGGAAAGGTTTTCGCTGAAAATTCAAAATCGTTGGTCATGCATTATTTTATTGCCAAAAATGTCTAGGCTTTCAAGGCCGAGTTTGACAAGCTGTTTGGGAGTGACGGAAAGAAGCTGGTAACTATGGACCAGAAGGTAAGGTTAACATTTTTAAGACAATCTGTTTCCTGTGAAGATCATTTTGAACCTGAGAGAATGCTGGGCATTTATGAGATGAATCAAATTGTTTTTATAAAATTCACTTTTGAGAAATTGTACTTTCACCTGAGATAAATGTAATGGATTTTCTAAAATGTAGAATTCACTTTTAAGAAACCTTACTGAGTTTACCTGAGATAAATCAAATTTATATTTATATAATTCACTTTTGAGAAACCATTGTTTGTCTGCCTAACATAAATCAAATTGTTTTTACATAATTCACTTTTGAGAAACCATTGTATGTGTGCTAGGTTAAATCAAATTGTTTTTATATAACTCACTTTTGAGAAGTCATTGTGTATTGGCTTTTATGAAAGTTGACCAGTTGGGCATCTGCATGATATATCAAATTGTATTTAAAGAATTCCTTTTTGAGAAACCACTTTCTGTTTGCCTGACTGAAAGTTGATCAGCTCGGCATCTGTGAGAAAAATCAAATTCTTTTTATAGAATTCACTTTTGAGAAACTATCGTGTGTTTGCCTTTCTGAAAGATGAACACTGCCAAGATGCCTTGTTACTGTACTTGATTGCTCTAGAACATTGTTTACAGTAAACGTTATAGGATAGCTAAATTAACACTAAATCAGTAAGGAAACTGTTCGTGATCTGTTGGGTACTCAGAAACTAATAATATGTTGAGTTGCTAAACTTAGCCAGCAAACAATAATAGTGAACTAAGCATGCTGAGTTGTGACTATATTTATTGCATAATGTTAGCAGATTTATCATCATTTTCATGAAGTTCTTCCTCTTCTTTTCCTTTTTGTTCCATGTAGAGCATTACGCCTTCTGCCAGTTCTCTCCATGCTATCTTGGCTTGGGCAGCCTGTCACAGTTGTTTCCATATCTTCCTTCTACTTAATTCTGTCTGAAGTTTCTCTTCACCATTTTAGTTCTGTCTCCATTTCTTCTCCCTATCTTAATTCTCCCTCCAGTTCACCTTGCCATCTTATTTCTGTCTCCATTTCTTCTTCTCCCCATCTAAATTCTCCCTCCAGTTCACCTCGCCATCTTATTTCTGTCTCCATTTCTTCTTCTCCCCATCTAAATTCTCCCTCCAGTTCACCTCGCCATCTTATTTCTGTCTCCATTTCTTCTCCCTATCTAAATTCTCCCTCCAGTTCACCTCGCCATCTTATTTCTGTCTCCATTTCTTCTTCTCCCTATCTAAATTCTCCCTCCAGTTCACCTCGCCATCTTATTTCTGTCTCCAGCTCTCTTTTCCATCTTATTTATGAAGTTTTTTTTACTCATCTTACTTCTGTCTCATGTTCTCTTCTCCATATATATAGAGACAGACACGCACACCAGCAACAAAAACTAACAGCATTATATTGCATCTTTTAGATTATGAAAGAGTAAGCGTTGCTCAGCACATACTAAATTGAGAAGAATTATATTGTTTTTACACCAGGTGCAGCTTCCCAGGGAGGGGTCTCTGAGGAGGCAAAGAAAGAATAAGACATGTGCTTCCTCAGGAGAGTTGTAAGAAGCGACTAACATGAGGTTGTGTATGAGGCTAGCAACAACCTCATCATGTAAAACTGATTGCTTCAGGAACCACTACTGCAAGAACGCATGCATGCTGTGGTGCAGTGTGACCAGCAACATTTGTAGCTCCATAAGGAGCCCAATATGAAATTATGATTATATTATTTTGATTATATTTTTGTTTAACATGAATCATGTTTGTGGCTGAGAGCTATAAATAGCAGATAAAGCTTTAAAAGAACAGGTTATCTGTTATTATTCACATGACTATTAATATTATTATTAATATTATTGCAACATTCTTGCAAGTTTAAGAAAAAATATGTCATATCTTAACTTTCAGGAGTTTCGGGATGCAGAAAACAAAATAAACAATTTGTTAAGCCAGCCAATCCTGAAGGGTAAACTTAATGCACCAGTTAAATTGAAAGACTACTGTGCTTGGTTGGCAGGGTTTAATCCGAACAGACATGGCAGAGATTTGGAAATTCCAGGTTAATTTCAGCATTAATTTTGTTTGTCAAACCCTTCAATAATTAAATAATTTCGTAATTTATGTTTAATGCACAGATAGCATGATGTATGGCATAACGTTCTGTTTGTTTCTGTACAGATAACATGATGTATGGCATAACGTTCTGTTTGTTTACTGTACAGATAACATGATGTATGATGCAATAACATTCTGTTTGTTTTTGCACAGATAACTTGATGTATGGTGTAACGTTCTGTTTGTTTCTGTACAGATAACATGATGTATGGCGTAACATTTCTGTTTGTTTCTTGTACAGATAACATGATGTATATGGCGTAACGTTCTGTTTGTTTCTGTACAGATAACATGATGTATGGCGTAACGTTTCTGTTTGTTTGCTGTACAGATAACATGATGTATGGCATAACATCTGTTTTTGTTTCTGTACAGATAACATGATGTATGGTGTAACATTCTGTTTGTTTCTGTACAGATAGCATCATTTATCATACATTCGTCAGTTACCCCTCAGCTCCCCAAGGAGCATAGGCCTTTTTATAGAAATCTGTGCTAGGTCCTCCTGCCCTGTGACATCCACTTAAGGTCTTTCTGTATCTTAATTTAACCTGTCATTTCTATCTCCAGTTCTCTTCTTTGTGTGTTTTTAATTTATTTCTGCTGCTACCTGTGCAATCTTTCTTCTTCCCTTAGCATATAAACTTTCCCAGGTGCCAAATCTGGAGATTTTCTTAGAAGAGAAAAAGGTTCAGTCAGTAACTCAGATTTTTCTTTCAGCTTTTTCTCTGGGCAGGAAAGTAAGTGATTATTATATTCTAACAAAATTGTATTTTGACCAACGGCTTTCTAGCGGCAGGAGTTGGAAAGGTCCCTGGTTTTCGGGGAGAGGGCGCACCATGGACTGTAATGGTAAGCGGCCAGAACCATCCAGAAAGCAATGGCAAACTACTGGGATGTACTCATGCCCAAGAAATCCATAATGGGCTAATCTGAATACTACACAAAGATCTGGTGGTGAGGCCCCCAGGCCAGACAGATCATATTTAACTGGGGAAGAGATCGTAGGCAGCGTCAGTACAGGTAATCGTGATGACGGCCAAAAGCCTGACTGTGTTACCACGGAAAACCATGTCATCGGTCTTAGAAAAATAATCAAAATAGGAACATGGAACGTCAGAAGCTTATACCAAGGAAAACAGTACATAGTGAAGAACGAGATGGAAAAGGCTAAAAACATCGATATCCATGGGGCATCTCAGAGCACAGATGGTCGGGCCAGGGACACTTTTCGATTCCATCAGGAGGAACATTCATATACTCAGGCAAAGAGAGAGGAGGTCAGAGCGGCGTCGGCTTCTACCTGTCTAAAAGGACAGCTGCCTCCCTATTAGGATATAATCCCATAACTGACCGCATTGTCACAATCAGACTGAAAGGAAAAAGAAAGAACATCACAATTATACAAACATATGCGCCAACAGCAGCTGCTGAAGAACAGGAAATTGAAGATTTTTACAATGAACTGCAAAATGCATTAGAGAAAGCAAATAAGCAAGATATTAGGATAATAATGGGAGATTTTAATGCCAAAGTTGGAAACGAAAGATTAGAACATGAAAAAAGAGTGAAAGGAAGTTATGGATTGGGCCAGAGAAATGAGAGAGGAGAACGCTTGACAACATTCTGCCTAGAAAACAACCTAGTCATCACGAATACTCTTTTTATGCAACACCCTAGAAGACTATATACATGGACGTCACCGGACGGAAAAAGCAAGAACCAAATAGATTATATCTTAATACAACAACGGTGGCGATCTTGTATCTCATCCACCAAGACGTTCCCAGGAGCAGACTGTGACTCCGACCATGAACTTCTTGCTGCAAACTTCAAGATCAAATTGAAAAAAGTCGTTACAAGCGACAAAGTAATACGTTATGACACAAGCGCCATACCAGAAGAGTACAGTGTCGATATTCAGAACAAATTTGACATTCTTATGGCAGTACAGGAGGAAATGACACCAGATGAACTTGCTAATAACATCAGAGATGTATATATTACAAATGCACAGAGGTTAATTCCTAAAAAGAAGTATAAAGAGACGAGAATACATCTCAGACGAAACACTGAAGTTGGTGGTAGAGAGAAGAAAAATGAAGTCCAAAAAAGATACAGAAAATCAGGAGTTGTACAAGGAATACACAAAGCAGATTAAAAAACGAGTCAGACAAGACAAACAACAATACATAAACGACACCTGCAGGAAAATAGAGGAAATGCGCGAACAGGGATTGAGTAAGAATATGTTTTCTGAAGTAAGAACATTGAAAAACAGCAACTTTAAATCATCACCCCGAGCAATAAACGACAAGAAAGGCGACACTCTAACAGAACGTAAAGATATTCTGAACAGATGGAAGGAGTACTGTCAAGAAATGTATACGGAAATAAACAAAGCGGCAGATAACAACGTCATGAATGAAGCGGAACGTGAACCAGAACCTACCATAGAGGAAGTCCGGAATGCAATCAAACACTTAAAAGTGGAAAATCTCCTGGTTGTGATGAAATAACAGCTGAAATGATACAGGCAGGAGGAGAAGGCAGCGCTCGTATATACCATGCATTATGCTGCAAGATCTGGCAAAGCGGAATTTGGCCCAAGGAATGGAAAAGATCAATTTACATACCCTTGCCAAAAAAGGGCAACCTGAAACTGTGCACAAACTACAGATCTATAGCTCTTATAAGCCATGCCAGCAAAATTCTTTTACAAATCATAATGAAAAGGATGCAACAAAAGCTAGAAACAGAAATAAATGAAGTACAGGCGGGTTTTCGACCAGGTAGAGGCACTAGAGATCATATATTCAACATGAGGTTCATCCTAGAAAAAGTGTTAGAGAATTCATCGTTGACCTACATACTTGTTTCATTGATTACACCAAAGCTTTCGATTGTGTACAACATCAGCAGTTATGGGCTATTATGAAAAATATGGGATTTCCAAACCACCTTATACAACTCATCGCACTGCTGTATCAAGAACAACAGGCAGCCGTAAGAATAGAGGGGGAAACATCAGAATGGTTTGAAGTACAGAAAGGAGTAAGACAAGGCTGTACCCTTTCCCCTTACCTGTTAAACATTTATGCCGAGAATATCATAAGAAATGTAAGAGATGACCAAGAACACACAGAGATTGACTCATTTAACATCGGCGGGTACCAGATCCCGGAAATCAGATATGCTGACGACACAGTCCTCCTATCGACCAACCCAAAAGGACTTGAACAATTACTTCTGTCCACCAAAAAACACAGCGAGGCCCAGAATCTATACCTAAAACACCAAGAAGACCAAAGTATTGACAAGAGACAAAGTAAAGACCAAACCAGAAATTGAAATTGATAACGAAGAACTGGAAAGTGTCAATGAATTCGAATACTTAGGATCAATCATTAACAGCTCTGGCGACTGTGCAGTAGAAATTAAAAGAAGACTTGCAATTGCTTCACATAAGCTAATAACAGATGAAAAACCTTTGGCAAGGCACAGGCAAAGGAAAAAACAGTGATGGAAGGCATGGTCCCTGGAAAAAGGGGAAGGGGTCGACCTAGACGACGGTGGACCCAGGACATCACAGAGAGTCTGAACTTGTCTTTGGCTGATGCAGGTCGACTTGCCCAGAATCGTGATGCGTTCAGAGCAGCTGTAATGGAGACAACGTTCTGGAAAGAATATGTCACATGTACCATCATGCAAGAAACTAAGTTATCGAGCAGGGCAGATGAGCATCAAGACCTATAAGCAAAGAGAGCCAGAAGTTAAGACCAGGTATCAAGGGCTTATTGCTACAGCAGTGAGAAACATGGAAGAATGGCCTGACGATCTGGAAACCCTCTGGCTTAAATTCAAGGGCATCATTAAGGCCGCTGCAGCACGAAGCGTCATATAGTTGTGGTGTAGTTCGACTTCAGAAGAAGGGAAAAGAGGACACCTTTGTGGCAGAAGAAAAATTAATGAGAAATACATTAATAAAGAAAAAGGCATGGAAGCAATGCATAGAAGCTAATAAGATGGCAGAAAAAAAACACAGAAATATAAAAGGAATATGTGAAACTCAGAACAGAAGCAAAGAATAAGGTGCTAGCAGCAAAAAAAATAGAAACATCCGGAAGAATTTGGAGAAAAGCGAGAAAAATGTGCCCAACGAAAACCAAAACTTTTTCTACAAGACCCTAAGAAATGTGAGGAAGGAAAACCATGTGCCCTTCTAAATTTATGCAAGGACAAAAGCTTACTACCCCAAAGGAAGTAATGGATAAGAGTATTTCTCACAGCTTTCCTTGATGGTGAGCAAGGTCAAGCCTCAGAAATGATAACCACTAGCACAGAAGAGGAAACCAATGGTGGTAAAATAGGCACCAAGATGGAAAGAAATAAAAAGGCAGCATTGGAGAAAAATCAAGATAGGCAAAGCAGCAAGGCATCACAGTATTCCAAACAGAAAAAATGGTAAAAACATTACATGGGAAGCAGCAACGGTGACTTATTACTCCAGAGGCTCTGTTGTCCTATGTTCTCCTTATTTCTGTACAGGTTTAATGATGTATACATCCTTTTCGCTCATCTGCAGGCCAGTATGATGGACTAAAGAAACCACTTCCAGAGTACCATGTAAAAATTGCAGGATTTGATGAAAGAGTAAGTAACTCATGCTTTTAATGCACTGGCAGAATTGTCAAAATTCATTTCTTTTTAATTTTAAAATTATATTTATTTTCAATTGATGTTTTTTTTTAAAAGGATTCCATCATACGCCTTGTTATTAACAAAACAAGCTAATATTTTTTAACATCTGCTTATTCTCACAGGGGAGTAGCATATTGAGTCAAGACGCAGGTGTGGCCAATTTTACGATTCACTTGTATATAAAAAATATACTTTCCCTTATTTCTATTTTTGTCTACATACATCATTATAACTGCTTCATTCAATCATTTATTTCCCTTTACGTTGCTAATGGAGCATGGAACCACCACCGCAGTTAGTCCCCTTGTAGGAAGCTTGCACCAAATATTTATGTGCTCTTGCAGTGTGGTTTCTGTATTTGTCCCTTTATGGAACAGTCCTTTATTATTTTTATGTCATTTTTCATTATTCTAATAAAGTAATACTGCAATTTCTTCTGCGTTCGTCCTGAAAAGGACGTTTGTTACGTTGTGTTGCTGTTTACAGCGAAGCTGCGATATTTGCGCCTTTCGGCCCGACACATCCGTTTTCAGCATGGCATTTTTGGGACCGGGTTTGCCTTCCATCTTCGATCCCTACTCGCTTGGCCAGACTGCAGTGATGCAGCCTGTTTCCAGGACCACCACTTGGAGGTGGAGTAGGGTCTTGGTCAGCTCTGATTCGCTGACGCAAGCTATGAGTTGCTTACTGCATTCATCTCCTTTGCTGCATCTTCGGTCCCATGATGCAATTAGACATACCTAGAGAACTGCACAATACAGTTGGACAGTATTTAACAACAACAAAAATTAATATATAATGGTTAGTGGGTATGAAGGGAAAGTGAAGATCTATCACAATTCTAGTAATACTTGTTACTAATGTCAAATAAAGAGTAAAGTAATTATTAACCCAAACACTCCAAGCTTTCACCGCTCCTCCTCTCTTACACTATAACAAGTATGTGGACTCTACAAATTTAGGGCAAAGGAAAAAAACATGCACATATACACATCCATTTTTGTAAAAGTGCAAGCGACAATAAATATATCTAAGTACTGTGAGCCTGCCCCATTTAGTGCCGGGGGAGGGGGGGTCTCTGAGGAGACAAAGAAAGAACAGGACTACTGCAGCATCAGGCATGTCCTAACTGGCAACATGAGGTTAGCAGGCAACCTCTTCATTTAACTTTTCATTTACTCTCTTAACGATAATGGGTCAGGAGGAATAACATAGTGATCGGGCGCAGGAAGTAGAACATATTATCTGGAATTAGAGACATATAGCATGAGGCTAGCAACCTTTTCGGGCAAAATAATTTGCCACAGAAATCACCACTGCAAGATCATGTGACTTGGTTCAGGCTACGCGCAAGGGGACTGGATCTAAAGTACGTAAGGAGCACAAGTGAAAATGGAAGAATATCCTAATTGTAAGCCATCAGAGGTTGAATGGGATATTTGTCTTCATAAATAAAAATATAATATTGCAGTTAGCAATCTTGCTGTTTTGGGATGTTGTTCTTCTTCAAGTACCATGCCTGGGGATGTAGGCGATCATGTCACTCCACAACTTCCTGTCTCCAGTATTATTTACCAGTTCTGTTGCTGAACTCTGTCCATACCATGATGCCAACTGTCCAGTACCTTCTTTCTTTGTCGTCCTCTATCTCTTTCATTTAATCTTTCCTGTTGTTACGATATATTCAGTCTTTCTCCTGCTTCTCATAACATGTTCAGAAAAAGTGGATAACTTCCTTCCACCACGAGGAATAAGCTTCCTTTGCTCATTGGCCTCTTTCAGGACATCCTTATTATTCTTGTTTTTTAACTGTCTGAGTGGTATCTTAGCATTGTTACATGTGACATAACACACTTTTCCAGGTCTTAGTCATGAGTTCTCTGAGGAAGCCAAAGCGCATCATGATCAGAGGGAATGACGAGAAAGATTACCCATACCTGGTGAAGAGTGGTGAGGACCTGAGACTAGACCAGCGAATTGAAACACTTTTCTTCATCATGAATAAAGTAATGAACTCTGACCCCGCATGTCGACGGAGAAAACTGCACTTGAAGACTTACAAAGTTATATCCATGACACCAAGGTCAGTTTTTTTTCTTCAATTCTTTGGTCACTAGAGCAGCAGCTCCTTAGTTACCTTTTAGTAACTTTTCTTTTTCTCAGCTGTGTCAATTTAATTAGTTATGCTCCTTCTTCGCCCTTACCCTCTCTTTGCATTTTCATCTTAACGTTTAAACTTGTAAGACATTAATCCAGTGCCTTCTGCAAATAAACAATGTAAGTTTGAGTGGCACAGTGGTCAGAACACTTGCTTCGCAAACCAAAGGTACTGAGTTTGAAATAAGATATAGTCCTGCTCCAATCTACCCATCTGTAAGTGGGTACCTGACTCTGCTTTAATGTAACTGATGGATTCTATGTCTTGGTTGAAAGAGGAATGCCTTGCCAAAGAGAGGCAAAACCATTATCAGTAATAATAATGGCTCATCCCATATACCTTTTTTTCAGAGTAGGACTTATAGAGTGGATGAGGAACACCCAGCCTCTGAAGGAATTTCTCAGAGATGCTTTGACAGACGAAGAAAGGAAGTATATAGATAGCGAGTAAGTTTGCTGTTATCTCTGAACTGTTTGCATTGATAGATAAATTATGTAGTTCCACAATGTTGTCGTTTTCTTTTCAGAACTTGATGAATGGCGAGACATAGTTTTTTGTGTGTGTTCATAATACAAGAAAATTTTGAATGCCTGTAACAATTCTCTTTCATGCGTAACGTGCATTTAAAATGTCGAAAGGGTCCTTCGAGGAGGAGGGGGGGGGGGAGGAACCATGTTTCACCACTGGGGTCCAATTTGGATCCCCTGTGTGTATATACTCAGTAAATGAGCACAAATATCTTGTGTATACTTATTAGTTTGTGGTTGACTTTGATCATTAGAGTATGTATGTCCTGATGAGATTGACAGAAATGATTTCAAGATCCACAAGCTGGAGCTGTGGCTGAAGACACAGGATTAGAGTGCTGGGAAATCCTTTAACATTGGAGGCTTGTTATTGGGGCCTGAAATGGCAATAAAGAACAGTAGCATTTTACACTACGTGGCTTCTTATAGAAAGCTACTAAGGATGGTTTGGTGTGAGACCAGTCACCCAATCCTCTAGAAACTTAGAACAAAAAAACACTTCAGTGACGTAAACAAGTCATTCAAAGTAAGCATTTGAGAAGAACCAAATACCTGTGGAACTATAGATGAGGGAAAAATATGAACATTTGATAGGGCACACTTTGAGGAAATAAAATGATAGCTTTACAAGGCAGTCCTTGTTGTGAAACCCCTAAGGTAAAAGAAATAGTTGGAAGCTGAAAAATAATGGAGAAGGGACAATGACACAGATCTACAAAAATATACAGAAAACATGGAGATAACATTAACGAATGGCACAGGATAGTAAATCTTAGCTTGAATTTATTGAGGGCTGAGCAGGCAAATAATGCAGGAAACCTGCCTCATGAGTATGGTGTTATCACTTTGGCTAGGGATGTAAGGGCCATGAATAAATGAAATGTTGGAAATGTCTTAGAGCCCAAAGTTTGTCAACAGTTTCTTGCAATTCTTCACAACATCAAAGAGGATGAAAAGTTAAACAAAGCAGGAAAACAGAACTCTTTGGAGCACCTTTATCATTGCTCTTGTGTTCCATTGAATGCAGATGAGCTTTAATTATTTTTACAGATAATGTCCAACAATTTCTTATAATTGCAGGCCTTGGCAAGTCTTATGATATTGTCACACAGTTACACTGTCTTTTTGTGAGTCACTAATGTGCTGAGAGTTCAGGCAAAAACAGAATTCTATTAAATGAAATAATATAAGTATATGAGGAGAACTGCCGTAAGACAGGGGTAAAATGGTTGAATGGGAAAAAAACAAAACAAAACACACAAATAGTAATACGTCTTACAAGGAGAAAGGACAAGAAAAACCTACGTTGCGGCCACAAGGCCTTCGTCAGGGTCAGACAAACAAGAGACAGGAGGGAATATGAGGAGAACTGCTGTAAGAATGAAGAGTATTTTATGCAATAATTCTTTGTCAGTGGAAGTAAGAAAGAGAGTTCTTCAGTGTTAAATAGAATCAACCCTGACATATGGGACTGAGCCATGGACAGTTAGTAAACAAGTAGGGAAAGCACTATAGGCCACATGGATGTGGCTGTACAGAAGAATGTTAAAAATACCATACACAGCCAAAAAAGTAATGATGTCCTGAAAGAGGCTAATGCCCAAAGGAAACTGATTTCACAAGTTAGAAAGAAGCAATCCACTTTTTTTGGGCATGTTATGAGAAGAGAAAAACTGGAATATATCATAACAAAAGGTAATATTGAAGAAAAAAGAGATAAGGGAAGGCACAGAACAAATACTGGACAGTTTGACATTATGACATGGAAGGAGTTCAGCAACAAAATTGATAAATTGTACTAGAGACAGGAAATTGTGGAGACATATGACCTCCTATGCCACTAGGCATGGTACTTGAAGAAGAAAAATGCGTTGTGAGAACCTACGAAAAAATCTGTATGGAAGAAGGGCAGGCTATTTGCCACTAAAACTGTCAGGTAACAGAGACCTAATAGCTATAAATAGCCGGTGATTATGTGCAGGAATCTTATATTGTTAAATCCTGTTACTTTATGTGGGATGTTCTACTCTGGTTTCAGTGGTACATTTTGGTGCAGAACTTTTAACAAATAATATTATCAATAATAAACTGATGTTGTGGACAGAAAGAAAGCAGACATGTATCTTGTTATAACAGAGGCATAGCAACAACAACAAAAAATATTATCGGTGGACAATAGATGTGGATGAAATTTTTAGATGTATTCATTCATTACCCTTCAGCTGCCCAAGGAGCATAGGCCTTCAACTCGTGCCAAATCCTCCTCCTTGTGTGCATCAACCTAAGGCCTTCCCTTGCTTTCTTCATCTCTTTCATTTCTGTCTCTTTGCCATCTCCCTCCACCTCTCTTACCCAGGGTATTCCAGAACAAGAACTGCCATGTAATACCTTCATTCATGAAATGATTAGGGATGCTTCAAACAGGTTCCAGTTTGTTCTGTCAAGGCTTTGAGATTAATACACACTGCAGCTGGCTCCCTTGCAGAAAACTGCGTCACAGTCAACAACGAGCATTGCTTATGCAGCATTGGTTAGCTTTGAGTATGGTGTTGTCATGCTGTTAAGGGGTGTGAGAGTCTGTGTCAGGTTTTGGATTTTTATATTAAATTGCAGAAGAATTTAGAGAACTGTTATCTTTGATAAGTAAACTTATAAATCATTAAAAAATGTGTTTTTGTAGCCAAGGACCAAACAGACAACATGCAAAGTGGGTCTCTAAACTGGTAAACAAGAATGACTGTCACAAGCTTCAGATGGTGTACGATGAAGTGTTTAAGAAGTACAGCCATACACAAACTGTGACAGAGTTCAGGCAAATGGAAGACAAGGTGCCCTGGGATTTGTCAAGGTATGCTATCCTGTCTGACATAGAACTTTAGTAAAGCATCTTGGTTAGCATGAAAGATGCCTGTAGGAGTTGTCTGTAGATAATTCGGATTTCATTGAGGTTTTTCTAACCCATGAGCTGTGTGGTGCACCATAGTAAGGTATATAAGTATTTAAACCATAGTAAGGTACATTATTCTCCCAAGGGCCGCCATTTGTACCTGTGTGGTTATAGTTGGATTTCATCATGTCTGCACTTTGCATGATATAAAATACACTTATTTATTGTTTATAAGACTTACTAGACATCAGAATAGTCTTAAGCCAACTTATAACAATTTTATATAAATATTGTGAGATATTTTGTATGTTGACTATTGTAAAAATGAAACAAGTGGCATCCGTTTTGGTGCCTGTGTGAAACCTATAACCTAACTGGAGCAGAAGGAGTTAATGCAGTATTTATTTCTGAGTCTGTAAACATTGAAGTCAGATTTTTTAATTGCAGTTATCTCATACTTTAAATGTGGATCCATTCATTTATTCATTATCTTTTAGTTAATGCCAAGCCCTCTGTCTTGTACCATCTTTCATGTTCATTGCATACATACTCTGTCCATTTCATATGTGGCTCCAGTTCGTGTCCTGTTTTTTTTTGGGTTATTTCATTTATCTTGGGAATTTCAGAAGGAGGACTTTCTGTCAGTTGGTTTCCTCACCACCAATGACATATATTGACCTGGTATTCGTCTGGTTCTTTCTAGTGGTTCCATATTGGTAATCTTATCATACCATTTTTAAAGTTTTATTCTGCGTGCACTCATTTATGAAAGTCTATAACTTCTTTGGTTGTTCTTTACCAAGCTTCAGAACCTTACAGTAGGACTGCCCTGACATTTCAGAGAAATTTTAAAAAAAAACAAGCCTTGTGAGAATTTACTTAATAAAATTGAAGGCTTTCTCAGTTTTGTTGCTATTTTGACAATAGGAAGATAGAAATATGAGTATAGAAGTTTCAGACACTGTATTTTAAGACTGTTTTTCTGACATTCTTTAGGAGGGCCATAAAAAAAATGAGTTCTTCACCTGAAGCATTTCATGTGTTGAGAACAGCCATGATCACCTCGCATGCAGTGATTTGCATCTGTCAGTACCTACTGGGCATAGGGGACCGACACTTGTCCAATTTTATGGTCAATCTCAAGACAGGGCACTTGGTTGGTATTGACTTTGGTCATGCTTTTGGCAGTGCAACACAGGTGGGTAGTTATTTAAACAGGAATTTGCTGACATGAAGATAATATCCATGGTTTAGATTGTTTGTGGGTGTCATTCTCTATATATAAAAGAACAACAACAACAAAATTATCTTGACACTTTCTGCCATTAAGCTTCAAGGGATACATTTTACTTGACATTTAAGATGTACACATCTGACTTGTAAGGTCTGTTACAGTTGGCTCCTTTATCCTTCTTAAATCTGTAGTTCCATTATCCTTTTTAAGTCTGTCTCAAACTCTCTTCTCCAAATATTTAAATTGTTTATGATTGCCATTAGTATGCTGCCTTTTATCATACATTCTTGCTGTTTTTGCTTTCCCTTCTGCTGTGTCAACATTCATGCTTCTGTAATATCACATCTTTCTGGAGGTTGCAGAAATGAGAAATTCCAGAACAAGGACTGCCTTGTAATGCTATCAACATGTTGTCTCAGTGTTTGTGTTATCCAATGTGTATGTCTTCTTCTTACTCTTGATCCACTGGGGCTTGTCTGTTTCTTGTCATCAGTGTGGAGTCACAAATCCACACGTAACATTGTATTCGCACATTTATTGAGCTCATTTTCATCTAGGGTTAATATCGAAGTTTGTCCCGGTAATAATGTCTGAGAACGTTAATCATAAAAGCTCTTCAACCAGCCAACATTAATCATTGTGACGACGCATGTCCAATATTCAATTATATTTATTCCACAGTTTTCACAAGACAACAGCACAGCATTCTATGTCGATAGGCATTTTCCAAGATACGCATTCTGGCAATCCAATAATAGTATCACATGATCCCCTTTCCTCTATATACTTAAAATCTGTACACATCGAGTTATTATAAAACATTTCCCATTGAACGTGTTCGCAAGAACTACCAGCTAGGTAGTATACACATATGACCCCAACAGGGTAAACATCAACTCTGTTCGGTTTCTATCCCAAACATGTTTTCGTCATGTGCGAAGTACACAGAGTGACAGTTCTTAATCGTGCCGCGCTTACCAGCACCATACTCTTAGTCATTCTCTGACATGTGGCGTGCAAGAGCCAACGCCACAATCAGCTTCATAGTAATTATCTGTTCATGCCATTTCAGTCCATCTGTACCATAAAAAATTAATATTAATGCTGCAAAAAATGAACAATAGTTGAACATAATAAAGCAATACAAGTGTAATTTAGCTTTTGGTTATCCTTTATCAGAGTTCCAAGATCTGCTAGAAAACAAGTTATTTGATTTTGTATATTATTAATCCATTTGTACTTTTTTTCATGTTTGTTTTATTATGAGGAAAGCCCTTGTTGGCCATAATGTAGAATTGTATTCTTGTGATTCAAACAGCTCTTTACATTTGTATGTTACTTTAACAGTCGAGTGCACTCTGAACAGAATTTGCATCAACAAAGCATTAAACTCATTTTCTTCCATTTCACAGTTTTTGCCTGTGCCTGAGTTGGTACCTTTTCGATTGACCAGACAGTTTGTTAACCTGAACATGCCCCTGCAAGTCAATGGTCAGATGGAGAGCACAATGAGACATGTGTTACGAGCTCTTAGAGAGGATCCTGATTTGCTGCTCAGTACAATGGATGTGTTTGTGAAGGAGCCTTCACTGGATTGGCTGGTAAGAGATTTAACATATCTGAATTGTTACCAAATTATTTTGTTTATTTACTTGGGTAGAATTTGGACAACTTTTAATTTACCTGTGTACAATTAGGATAACTGAAGTAGCTGAACTGATTATAGGTTGTGAGATGTTTGAGTTTGTGACATCTGATTACTTGTGTCGCTGTCTTAAGTCACAAGCATGTTTCTAAAAAAATAAGAGGCAAAGATTCTGGATTATTTAACCTTTTCCTAACAGAATAAACATTGTCATATGTCCCAGATGTCATGAGTCCCAGAACTCCAGTTTTCCTACAGCTTTGTTTTTCGTAATATTTTTTTCTTTTAGGCACTTCCATTTTTCTGTGTCCACTGATTAGTTCCTTACTGCCGTGTGTAATTTTTAGCAATACCAGTTGTATCTATCAAGAAAAAGACATAATTAAAGAAATATAGAGATAAATGGATAGACAAATGAGTATTTGGAACCACCCAGTGCAGTTCATGGGATTATTTGTAGATAATAATAGTAAGCCTATGCATAAGTGTTGTTTTCTTTAAAAACTCATGGTTTGTTAAGTTGTTGTTAGGACAGTTTGTTGTATTATTTCTGCTTCTTGTAGTTTTTATTGGTGTGATATTTTCAGAATAGTCATCGATGTGTGTAATTTCTGACATAAGTCTAGCTTAGTTTTGATAACCGCATACCGGCGCTGTAACTGTCAACACTATATAGTTCAGTCTCCTCATATATACCATCAGATTCTTCATCAGTATAAGTTCTGATCCTCATCAGTGACATCTTCCTTATCAGTGTCTTCGCTACTAATTTCACAGTTAAATTTCAATCACTCCTGTTAAAATATGTAGGATATTTCAGGATCTAAGCAACACAGATCAAAGTCATTGTGAAAATCTAGGAGAAGCTAAACCACATGCCATTTTGGCCTTTCTAAGCCAGTCAGAAAGACAAATGACAAGATTAAAGACAAGCATAGAAAAATGCATGTCGCTGTTTATGGGATGGGATCACAAGTCCTAAATTTTTTTAAGTTTTACAGGGACACAAAATTGGAAAAGGTTAAAGAACTATCACAACTCTTTGTAATAATGGAAATAAATTATTGAAGCCTTCTGAACTTATAATACTAGTGGAAACAAATAAATGCCAGAGAGACAGCAAAAAGTTGTGTCTGTATGAAAGAGTGAATGTTTAGAGAGCGGCAAAAAGTTACGCCTGTGAAATAGTGTTTAGTGTTTTTCAGAATTTTCTGCTTACCATTTCTTTGAATTGTCCCATTTCTGTTGTATGTTAAAACTATATCAATGTTTCTAAATTGTACTGGATGCCAATGGTGCAGTTATTGATATTGGTGTATGTGTTTGTAAAAAGTTGTGTAATGTGTCATTTAACAAGCTGGTGTGTGTGTGAGAGTGTAGTGGTTTTTTGATGTTATTATGTGATTGTTATGTTACCTAGTGTCCTGGATGAGGTCAGCTGTGAAGGCTTCTGATGATAACAGTTTATGTGAGTTACAGAAGGCCTTCTGCTACCACTTATGACCTCAAACAGACCTATTCTGCTATAATGAATGTTAGCTACGTTAAAAGTCTAGGGTACTGAAATGTAATGTGTAGGTAATAAAATACACAGACACACACATGTAAATAATAAGTCTAATAATAATAATAAACTCTATGATAAACTGAACTAACACTGGCTGTTATAGTTTAAGTTTGGAAATTTTTTAAATTTATTAGTCCTGAACCAATTGTTTCTTTTGGTCAGAACATATGAAATAATATGTATTTATCAATAAAATGCATATATATATTGCATAATCAAATGAAATTTTTGTACATAGGTATATTATTACAATGGTTAATATTAATAATATCTACAATGTCTTGGGAAAAACTAGCACTGGATGTTTAGTTGGGGTGGCGTCATCATGCCCAATCTATGGTTATAAAGTTCCTTGTCCTTGACATATGGACTGATATTAGTGTTTATATAACAAGATTTTATTTCTTTATTGATGGTGGACACAGTTGATGAATCTACAGCAGGCCAGGTTTGCACTTAACTGGCCTGTGACGATGTATTACAGAATTCTTGTGGCCCACTCCTCTCAGTAGCTGGAGTAAAATGTTAGGCCGCACAGGCATCCGCTCTTGTACTTCTACAAAAGCATCTGGCACAAGCGTAGTTCCAGATCAGAAACTCTGAAACCAAAATTTGTGCCATGTGTCAACACTCTGTTTACTGCGCCACTCTTACACACAACACAGCAAAACAACATTACACAGATTGGGTCAGATCTCTCTGACCAACTTAGCACATCTCACCCAGTTGTTATCAAATAGTACCAGTTTCCCAAGACTGCATTGCATCCAAAATATGTTCAATAGTTTCCTCTTCCATTCAATAAGGTGGGTGATATGTTCCCACTGATCTCAATTAAAGATCCGCCTTCCATAGTCTTAGATAGGTTTTCATATATTATTTGGTTGTCTCTAGGCCCTGGACTGCTGCTGGGGACCTAGAGTAAGCATTCACTTGTCGTAATCATTTTTCATGATATGGCAGTATCAATCACTCAAAATATTAAAATAAACAAGATAAATGCTTTTTCCCTTACCACAATTCAGAATTGAGAACACAGTTACGTAGTACTAGCAAAACTCAGCTGAGCTGCTGGCTAGATTAGGGCGTCCCACTGATTTTTATTTAATAATTCCTGGAAATCACCTCTAGCAGTAACGTACTGTGTCAATGGACAGTCTTCTATAAAATGGCACAAGCGTGCGTCTCTCATTCAATAATATAAATGCTTTTGTCCAATCAGCGGACTTCCCCTCTACTTTTTCAAATTTTCAAACCAAAAGTCCAATTTCAGTCAAATCTCAGTCTAGTATGTAGTATTTTTCTGTCAGTCCGTCCGTCTCAACTTGGGTTTTCACAAAATTACACTTGTTTTTTTGGACTAACTACACGAAAAAACTACACAAATCTGCCTCCCCCCACTTCTAAGATTCTATGCTAAGTTATTTTTAGCTACTATCCTCCGACTTTGCCCCTCATCCAATTGCAGTTTATTTTTTGCATTTTTAGGCTCAAGGACACCAAAATGTAACTTTAGTGAAAATATGCACAAAAAACTGGTTGCTAGTCTGATTTGACCAATACAGTCTTTCGTCAATATCTTCTGTGTTATCTGTCCGTCTGTGTAATTAAAAGTATATTATTTGTCAGCTTAAGATGGGCTATCAAACTAGCTAGGTTTTATTTTCATAACTTTATTATTAAAGAAAACCCTACTTTTCTCAAGGTTAGTTTTGAAATTTGTTTTTGAACCTTCGGGTATGGCATTTGCCGCTATATTCAAATTAAAACGACCAATTACGGTAAAACGTCTAAGATACGTCTGTTTCTAATAAGTGATAAGGTCTTTTTTCTACCAATCCCTTTACTTTGTGTCAACTAGTGACGTGATGTTTTCTTTCAAAACTACAAATTGCGTCTTTTAGCATTTTGATTCAAACACGTGTTCCGACCGTCATATTTTTTTCTTTTATCTCCGTTTCCCTCCCGTCTAAAAGGGTAAACCGTTAGTCTGCATGTTCTAACTAGTTAATGTTCAATGACCCTAGAAAACGCTGGCGTAGGTGAAGAAGCCTCGGCATATCTTGCCTATATTTTTATCCCTACATGTTAATTTACCTGTTATCTTTATAATTGGAGGAATTTAAACGTTGTATCACTGTAATTTTCACCACAGAGAGAGAGATGAGATTGATTTTGATCAGTTGCTATATTTTATTCTAAGACTGTGCACACTTTCATAATATGAATGTTTCCTTCATATTTGGAGATTATGAAGTGTTTTATATTTGAGATGTAGTGTGTCTTTGTATTGTTTAAGGATATATTTTATTATTTATAGGACATGAGATTGTATAAATTTATTCATGCCATCTTGTTTAACAATGTGTTGTTTTAATAATTTTTTTGGGGGAGTTATGTTGTATTATTTATAGCTGTGATAGTGTTATTTTGTTTTTGTATTATACAGGTTGCATTTATCATTTATTGTTGTACTGTGTTTGAGATTATGTTATTTCATTCAATGCTCTAGGCAGTTTTACACTGCATATTTTTAATTTAGCCATTTCTTACTTTAAATTTTTTTAAATATTTTATGATTGAATTTGAACATTATAAGCCACTTACTTACTTAGTCGTTCCCCTTCTACCGTGAGGTGTAGAGGTTTGGAAGAGAGAGCGCCAGACTATCCTATCGGCTGTCTTCCTCCTGGCCTGGTTCCATTCTAGTCCTCGATCCCATTATAAGCCACAATAAAGTTTTTATATTCGATATTGTTACGTTTACAATTGTTTATGGTTTTTTGTTGATTGTATTTATGGTTATTAATAGCACAAGCTGATTTTCAGACAATATAATATTTAAATTAATAATAAAGATTATTGAGATATGTTGCAGGCTTTCATAAGAAATAAAGAAGTAGAAAACCAGATAAAATAAAAAGAACAGCAGTGATAGGCTTACCGGAACTCAAACCCAGGACCATCGGAACTGCACCATAGCCTCGCTACGGGAGTGAATTGTGAATTGGTCCAAATTTATGTAGTTATGTTGGGCTGTCGTGTTAATGTCGACTTTCCATGAAGCACTATTTTTGTGGTGCCTAGTTGGCAATGGGGTTAGTCACAACTCCCTCCCGTAGAATAGCGGTGCTGCTGTTGAGAGTCCTGGGTTCGAGTCCCCCGTAAGCCTATCACGTCTGTTGTTTTTCTGTTATCTAGTTTTCTACTTCATTATTTCTAATGAGTGCCTACAACAGGCGTCGGGGAACCTTTCCATGACAAAGAACCAAATATTTAATTTTGTCTCCATTTTAACAAATTGAAGAGCCGCATTAAAAAAAATCACATGGTATCCCTCATTCACTAAGAGTTAAGTAGTAGAGAGCCACACAAGATGGCTCAAAGAGTCGCATGCAGCTTGCCAGCCGTGGGTTCCCGACCCCTGGCCTACAACATACCCATTTATGCATATTATTAATTTAATTTTCACAAGCCGTGTTTCCCTCATTATTTATTTAATTTAACATTTAAAACTGTAATTGACATACAATATTTGTGAAACAGTGATTTCATCATTCATTTCCATTCCAGAAATTTGCAGAGAAGCAGATTGAAACAGGCAATATGACAGAAGGTAATTAACATTTCTAATTCATTCAGCACTGCTAGACTCGGATTTGCCCAGTTTCTACGCCCAGAGGTTGAAAAATACCTTTAAAAAATAGATCTGATTGATATTTTAGGCAAAGAAGATTTGTTAGCCTAACCAAGAATAGCGTTATAGTTTTTAATCAGATGTGTACAGTAGCTATGTAGTAAATACTCTGTTTACATAACAGATGTAATGTATAAACATCATGTAAATGGAACAGGTATTTTTCCCGTTAGGTACATTTACAATTTGGGACATGTACTACTATCACACACAAAAAACTACAAATATTGCTTAACATATGACATTTTTTTTTGCTTTTGTATTACTGTACATATATAAAATAAGTAGCAATAATAACATTAATGGAAGACAAACAACTAAGTTACCTTTCCTATTTCTCCAGAACACCATTGAGGGCATCATGGTTGATTTAGTTTTCATTCCAATGTTATGGGTTTTTTTAGAACTTTTTTCCTAATCTGTAGTGCCAACAGAAATACTTAGGGCATAAGGATGATTATTACTTATAAAAATTAAGCATTAATTAAAAATGCATTATTATTAATTTAATTAAGTCTCAGTGCCCAAAAGTCTTATGCGATGTTACAGTCAGCACATCACACTTTTTAATATTTATTATTAATTTACGCTAACAGTCTATGATATTAGTAATTTACCACCAAATTCACACATTTGCTGGTCACTATGAATTAAACTTAAATGAGAAAATTAATATCACAATGAAGTCAAGAAGCAAAACACATCATTGTGTCATGTCAGTACAACAGCATCGTGCATGTTGTCACTAGACAAAAGAATGTGTAGATGGGCAGATCACGTGCCTCCAGTGAATTTTATAAACATTACAAGTTTAATCTACTAGGTCGAGTTATAGTTGGTGATTTGAATCTATTTGTTGACAGAATTGTAGTTTCAAGAAATAATTTTTTTTGACCAAGTCTGCAAGTTCAAATTTGGTGCATAAACATAATGTATATTGCTAAATTGTCAACTTAACTCATTCCGCCCTGTTGTGAGTAAATGTGACATTACCCATTCCGCCCTGATGCGACATTAAGCGACCGGCCCTTTTTGTAAGCATCTAGCAATGGAACTCTTGCATCGAGCGATATCCTGCAAGAACAGGAAAAAACTATAGAGTTTCACTTTCAATTCATTGAAAACCGAATGTTTTTATGTGGTTTCGTTTGGATTATATAGACGTTTGAAGTCAGACCAGTGTGCACGGTGTGTTGTGGCCTTTTTAATCAACAATCCACTGCAGACAAACGCGACCAGCCCTTTTAGTAAGCATCTAGCAATGGATCTCTCGTATCGAGCGATATCTGGCGAGAACAGGAAAAAACTAGATTCACTTTCGATTCTTTGAAAACCGGATGTTTTTATGTGGTTTCATTCGCATTATATTGACGTTTGAAGTCAGACCGGTGTGTGAGACCTTTTTTATCAACAATCCACAGCAGAATGGTCTTCAATTTATTCAGTCATTGATTGATAATGACGATCCCGACAATAACAACCAAGAGGACGAATCCGATGTTGACTTAGATGATGAGGCAGTGGATTTATTTGAGGATAACAATTAACAATGAAACTAGTGACAGCATTGGTGAAACAGAAGCAGACCTGGAGTGGTCTGATACGCTGAACACTGTCAGTGACAAAATGGGTGCATTAACTGAAACACAAGGCACCCTTCATAATCAGGACCCAAATAGCTCACGATTTGACTATTCTAGCCTCTTCTTTCCAGTTACAAAAATCAAACTATTTGTGGAACAGACAAACAAATATGCTGAGCAGTGGCAGGAAACTAAAGGTGTGCAAGAATCCTACTGGAAATAAGTAGTTTTTTATTTTTCTAAAAATAAATTACCATTAAAGTCATATAAATGTATACATTTCTTGAAAGTTCGTTCATTTTTCTTTCTAGAATTTTTCTTTCATTGAAATTGGTGAATATCTGCATGCTCAAATATGCTTCAAAGATTACATGTCATGTGGTAAACAGAGTTACATCCCCTTTGTTAGGGTTGGGGAACAAAAATGTGCCAGACCTCCAGGGTGGAATGAGTAATTCTGTGAAATCACACCAACTAAGAGCATTTTTACAATCTAAACTGTCAACTAACTGAAATCACACCATCTAAGAACATTTTCACAATCTGAACTGTCAACTTAACTGTGAAATCACATCAACTAAGAACATTTTTACAATCTAAATTGTCAACTTAACTGTGGAATCACGCCAACTAAGAACATTTTTACAATCTAAACTGTCAACTTAACTTTGGAATCACGCCAACTAAAAAACATTATTATATACTGAAGCACATTAAAAACGCACCACTATTATATATACTGATGCCGAGAAGCTGGAAAAAAAAAAGTGGGAATGGATTTTCCCCGTGTTTGTCATGAGGTAGAAAGCGATTGGCTGCTGGAATGGAAAGTGCATGATTCAACCCACGGGTTTGTGTACAGACTACATGAAAACAATGAAAGTTACACGTGCAACACGATTCCCAACAGCTATGACCCTGAAAATGTGTACGTGTTGTGGCAGTATACTCGGTATAAAAAGGCCGTTGAGATAAAACACCCAGTACATGTGCTTGAAATGCCACCACTATCTGAAAACGACCACCAACGAGCCATTGGTATGTTGGAGACCGGAATGAGCTCGCGGGCCATTGCCAGAAGGATGAATTGCCACCACAGCATTATTGTACGTCTCAATAAACGTTACGGAACCACTGGCAGTGCCCGGGATAGACTTCGGAGTGGCCAACCACGAGTTACTACCCCTGCGCAAGATCGTCATATTGTGCTGAGTCACCTAAGGAATCGTTCTCTCCCGGCAAGTCAAACAGCAAGAGCAATAGTGGGTAGACGTGGGCAAGTCTCTCGAATGACAGTCATACGACGACTCAGAGATACAGGCCTTACTGCAAGACGACCTTATGTTGGGCCAAACTTGACTCACAGACATCGTCAGCAGCGCCTGCAATGGGCAGAGCAACATGTCAGATGGACTAGACTGCAGTGGAATGCTGTCCTATTTACAGACGAGAGCAGATTCAACATATCCTTTGCTGATGGACGTATGCGGATTTGGCGACGGTGTGGAGAGCGCTTTGCAAATTGCTATGTTCGTCAGTACAACCGATTTGGAGGTGGCAGTATTCACATTTGGGGAGGATTCAGTTTTCACCATCGCTTGCCTCTTCACGTCTTCCGTGAAAATGTTAATGCTGTGACATATCGAGATGAGGTTCTGGATGCATTGGTTGCTCCTGCGTTCACAAATTATCCAGACTTGCAGCTTCTCCAGCAGGATAACGCACGTGCGCACACCGCATGCATTACGCAGCAATATCTACAGCAGCAGAACATTGTGACGATTGATTAGCCTGCCCTATCACCAGACATGTCCCCTATAGAACATCTGTGGGACGAGCTTGGACGCAGAGTCTACAGGCAAGGTTCTCCAGCTAATCTGCAACAGCTCGAAGCTGCTCTTACACGTGAATGGGACTTGATTCCAGGAATTTCCTTCAGAGACTTGTGCGTTCCATGCGGAGCCGCTGTCAAGCTTGTTTGCAAGCACACGGTGGACATACCAGATACTGAGGATAGTGTGAATGAATCTTTTTATTGGTTGCATTTTTGGTTTTCTCCCTTGCCTGCTGTCACGAAGTGGTTTTAAGTTTTTTTTTTTTTAGAGTTTGCCTGAATGAAAACAAGACCCTAGTATGAGAAAGTCTGAGAAGATAGAATTTAGATGGAAAATGGCATGCCTGTGGACAGATGAGACTATTGGCTCAAGGGATAGAACCAGGTTTTGACTCGCCCTTGCTGCTTCGTGACTTCAGAAAGGCTATAATCTCACCCTCCTCCGACTTCCTTTAAATACAAGGAGATAAGGTGTATAAAACGACCACAGACACCACTATACAGACGACATAAAGTAAGTATAGTAAAGAGTAGAAGCTGATCCAGTAAATATATTATAGATAAATTTATTTACACACAGAAATCATTTAAAGTCATCATACATCAAATTACAAAAAAATTAGCGTGCACTGTTGCACGGCCTGGAAAAAACCCGTAACAATGAAATTAGATAGACACTGAAAAAACCCAACCCCCAAATCACATTCACTCTTTCTGTCACCCTGCTGAGGAACAATAAAAATGATTAGTGATTATAAACAACTCTACTTTGGTGGGGCTGTCAACTTTAGCCTCCACTCTCTAATACACTTAAGATTCTACTGTCTCGGTCCTGTTGACTCTTCCTCATCGAACCTTCTACACCGCTTCCAACTAGGTAGGCGATATGCGCCACTATCTAACACCACTGGAAATGCTAAAATAATAGACTTGGAGTAACACAATGGCTCAGTGTCTATCCTTCAATGGATACTGAACAGACCCTACTGGTCCTGTCTATTTTCTACCTCCTTCTCTCTATCTCTCTCTCTCTCCCCCTTGGTCTCAGTGTCTCTCTAACACTCGACGACTGATGATGCGGCGTCTCCGTTACGCTCTTCTCTCATTACTTTCAAGACCCAGGTATTTTAACCCTGTCACCTGTTCCTGAATTCTGCGATGATGATGACTGGTGGGTATCCAGCATAAGAACTTGATTAACTGTAGAAAACTTCTCTGCTGCTGACTAGCTTCTATGATTTGCTCCTCTAACCCGCTCCAGATTTAGAGGCAAACACAGCCTTGATTTCTGGCTGTATACGATTTAACCCAGTCTCACGGCCACCTGCCGTTGCTAGAGACTATAATAGCGATGCTCTCGGCTGTATGATAAATAAACCCCGTTCCAGCTGAAGCATAGGGACTTCACTGCCAGAGACCATAGGTTATTTTTCTTTGCTCCGGACGATAACTCGAGTACTCTGACCCTGAGATATGTCTTTTTGCCGTGGATAATTTTATTTGTCAAAATTATGCTCCCCACTGTTTCGCCGTGACTCGCTGAAATTAAAAGGAAATGCGTCTATTGTATAACAACTCCAACATAACGCATCTCTAACCCATTAATCTTTATAACTCCCTTACTCAGTACTTCACTCATCATGTACAACAATACAAAAAATAATATTACCCACGTGGCTCACTCGTCATGTACAACAATACAAAAAATAATATTACCCACGTGGCACTAAAATCTCTCTCCTCCCTCTCCCCTTCTCTCGTTCTGAAAAAACCGATACATAAAATATTCCTACTCACGTGTCTCTTCATTCTCACTCCTTCCCCCTCTCTCCCTCAACTATAATCTGCCAGGTAAGTAACCAGAAACCTCCCGACCTGTCTGCCTCTTATCTATTTGTTACGCGTGGCTACCCACGTGTCCAACATTCAACTAGGGAATTCCTTTAACGTTACCCATGAGGTTTCCCACTTACTCCAGAATTAAATGAAATCTCGCTTTAGGAATAGTTTACTCCTCTAAGCCGTATAATTCACTTATAACATACATCTTTACTCTCCGACTGCATTTCTTACATTAAGGCATAAAAATACAATTTAGTACACACAATCGATTCCCAATAAAATTACATTTGTAAATACACAGGAATAAATGGTGGTTTTACATAACATTCTACAATTATGAGCACACGTTTAGCTTATAACTTCCCACGTTCCTATCTACTGCCAAAATCATAGAAAGAATAAGCACACTGTTGCATTTACATCGTTCGTCAAAGATGATAATGAATGGCACTATCCTTTAGAACTAAAAAGTTAATGTCCCCGAAGAAATTAACTACGGGCGAAATTCTCAAAAACCCACTAATAAATAAACGATAATAAAATACTACATACCGATTATCGCTGTTGTTCCCCGCAATGGAGACGATAAATACGCAGTCATACGGCAGGCAATATTTCTTACGATAGAGAACTTGGCCGCCGTTTAACTGGCTATTTATACACACCGGGGCCACCCCCGCATGTTCATTAATCTACGCACTCGGGCCAATGGAAACGCTTAGAAAAATAAACATAACTATGAGCTGCGCCAATCAGATTTGAAAACAACGCAAACCGCGTGTCCGAAGATTGCGTCACGTTATGTGACGGCCGCGTGTTTCTGACTTGCGTGCATGAAATGGCGATTTCCGTAAACAAAAAAAATCGCGTGATCAGAAGAAAGTAAAACTGGTCGAGTGTAAAATAAATTTACCATCATAAACGAACCCATTTAATTTACCTCCTCAAAAATACCAAACACGATATATATTCAAATGAGAAGAAAAAAATTGTGAAAATACAAAATAGACGACAGAATCGGGCCGGAAATACAAAATAGACGACAGAATCGGGCCTGTTGAAAGACAGAATTACAGTGCAGCATCACATCTGCACAGAATGCAATGAATTTCATAACAATCAAATGTACAAATTAATGACCAGCATGGATTCATAGGAAAATGAATAAAGATTCCAAATATGTAAACTTGTAAACACTTATATTTACATTTCACACTCTGTTCCTGGATTATACAGGTGGTGCGTTTTTAATGTGCTTCAGTATATTTCTAAATTGTCAAATTAACTTTGAAATCACACCAACTAAGAACATTTTTACAATCTAAATTGTCAAGTTAACTGTGAAATCACACCAACTAAGAACATTTTTACAATCTAAATTGTCAAGTTAACTGTGAAATCACACCAACTAAGAACATTTTTACAATCTAAATTGTCAAGTTAACTGTGAAATCACACCAACTAAGAACATTTGTACAATCTAAATTGTCATGTTAACTGTGAAATCACACCAACTAAGAACATTTTTACAATCTAAATTGTCAAGTTAACTGTGAAATCACACCAAGAACATTTTAACAATCTAAATTGTCAAGTTAACTGTGAAATCACACCAGCTAAGAACATTTTTACAATCTAAATTGTCAAGTTAACTGAAATCACACCAAGAACATTTTTACTATCTAAATTATGTTTATCATTGTTTACCCTTTAGCTCCCCAGGGAGCATTGACCTTTCAACAAACTCAGGTTCAAGGTCTTCCCATGTCTTCCTTATCTTTCTTTTTTTCAGCCTCTCTTTACCTCACTTACCCTGGGGATGTCAGAACATGGACTGCCTTGTAATGTTATCTGCAGGTTTCCTCACTGTGTCTCACATCCATCACCAGTATCATCATCTCATTTTATGTTCCACTGGCACTTGTCTGATGCTATCATCAGTTCCACATAAATTGTGTTTTGAACAAGGAGATAATACAATTTTCATATTTAAGTGACACAGAACTTCTGAAATTATTAAAAACTTTTCACAGTTGACTTTGTAATATTTTTATTTCAGCAGTTCTGTAGTATTGTTTCCAACACTGGTCTTCTGCAAAAGCATTTTCATGGTGTAATCTAGATTTTATTTTTGTTGTTCATTTTATGTTAGACGTATATAGCGTATTTTCTGTCTTCCCATACCCCTCTGACCCTGGGGATTCCAGAACATGGGATGCCTTACAGTATTACAGGCAGGTTTCCTCAATGTGTGTGTCTAGCTATCACCAGCCTCATCTTCTCGTCTCTTGTTCCACTGGCTTTTGTCTGAGACATATGGACCTCAGAAGAAAAGTGAAAGAGAGGCCAACCAAAAGACAATTAGGCAGAGAAGTGTGGAGGCCTAGATGAAAAGCATGAACCAGAGTTGGGGCACTGCATGAAGGATGACCACCGCCCAAGCAAATTTGAGACAGCTTGTTGGCACAAGGCATGATAATCACCAATTGCTTTGTAAGTCTGTGACTATGGATCCAAGAAGATACATACTGTATTAGGTATGGGACAGCAACATATGAATGAGAAACACCATGAGAAGAGAAAGTTAGAGAATACATCTGGATATGGACAAGTGCCAAAGATAAGTTGACTGAAAGCATGTGGTCACCAGCCCAGCAGAGACGTGGCACTATTGATTTATTAAAATTGGAGCTATGTGTTTTCCTGAGAGTTGATGTTGAAACTGTTTTTACTTGTAGCAGACTTAAACCATGTATGTGTTTTTTTGTCTATATGTGTAACAGACTTAAACCATGTATGTGTTTTTGTGTCTGTGCAAATTAATCACTGTTCAATTACATGTTTTTCTTTCCCTTTTCAGAGAGGAACTTCGTTTAGGCCATGAAAAGAGACAGGAGTCATATAAATGCCGTTTGTCTGTGCTTCTGGGAGATAAGAAGGTTAATGTTAGAGCCCAGTTATCTGCCCACCGTCTGACTGTTGAAAAACAAGTTGAGGCACTGATTGATCAAGCTACTGATCCAAACATTCTTGGTCGTATGTATGTAGGTTGGGAGCCATGGGTATAATTTTCAAATCAGACAATTAAAGTAAAAAAAAAAATCTTTAAATCTTTCTTCAGTTTTGCAGACTGATATATTCTTTAAATCTTTTATGATTGAGAAGTTCAAAGCCACTGATGGCCACACCATCTAGAATTTCCTGTCCCATCAATAGCCAGCAAGTTTCAAAAAAAGAGCTTAGAACAACCAGTAGTTAATTTTGTACTTGCATTATGTCACGATACACATAAATGCAATATGTCAAAAGTTATTTATTTAAAGTATTGCATTTCTGCTTTCAAATAAGTGTTTGTTTTGTGTAGCAAGCAAAGTTATATTAGATATCAGTTCCTCCCTTAAATATTCCACCTCTTAAATTTGATAATGTTTTGGGAGTTTTCAAGCCAGTGAAAAACCATTTGTCACAAATACATCTGTCTTCACAAGACTTGCCTTAAAAAAGTATAAGGGTAAAAGAATTGTAACAATATTGTTAGAATTTGCAAGATATTATCTTTAAACCCACCTGTTCCCTGACCAGACCAAAATAAAAAATTAGAACGCGTTTTAGACCTTCAAGCTGGTGTAAAAAAACAAAACTTTGCTGCAATGATCAAGTCTGCCAGAATAGAATTGAAGGCAGCAGTCTGCTGAATAAAGAGGTCAAAGATTAATCAAGCATTACCTTTTGGCTTTCTGAGAATTTCCTCATCAGATTTTTCTGTCTGCTCAAGGTATCTGCTATGTTCAACTGTGGTCTGGCTTTTACATAGTAAATTATGGTCTACTAAAGTATATTATGGTTGGGCCGTTGTTGGGTTAAAGCGTTTGCTATGTATTTTGAGGTGTTGCATTTAATGTATGTGTTTATTAATGCAATGTAAATCTAGTTCACTTATATTTTTTCTAGATGTGGTATTTGCAATAGTTTGAATTTTATATTTCTTTATCATTTGTGCGTTACACAGAATTATGCTTAACTTCTTTGTTTTTGTACCATGTGTTACTGATAACTTTAAACATAATGACACCTCTTTTCTTACTGATAACTTTAAACATGATACCTCTTGTCTTACTGATAACTTTAAGCATAATACTTTGTCTTACTGATAACTAAACATAATACTTTGTCTTACTGATAACTTTAAACATGATACCTTTTGTCTTACTGATAACTTAAAATATAAGCAGTAGCGTAGTTATTAACAGTTTAAATAAGTGAGATAATGAAAAACAATTGAATTCATTCCAGTGATAAATGTCACTTTGCTCCATTTTTTGATTACAGATGTTGTCAGTTTGTTTTACATGGTGAGGTTGCTAGCCACATACACATCTTCATATTAGTCGTTTCTAACAACATGGCTTAGGAAACAGTAGACCTATTCTTCCTTTGCCTCCACAAGGGACTCAAGATATAAGTGCTGATCTGGTTGAAGGCAGCTGACAAATGTTCTTTTCAAAAGTGTTATCTGTTAGAATGGGAGATTGGCTACCATGACAACAATGGGAAACCAAGAGCCCAGGATCCAGACCTCCAAAACGACCCAGAGTTCACTGGGAGGACAACATTAGACAATCTCTGCAGGACCGATGACTAGACTGGAACCAGGCTAGGATAGTATGGCACTCTCTCTGGCAAACCTCTCACTCCAGGGTAGAAGAGGAACGACTAAGTAAGTTATTTAATTGTAAAATGTTGTTGCCATTCGGCCGGTAACTACATTAAATTTTTATCATTTATACTAATCATGGCTCCAAACAGTTGTGTTTATACAGAAAAATGCTGTACCTGTAATGTACAAAATATAAGATTTGCTCAGAATTATAATGCTGTTTTTGACAAAAATATTAATCCAATAATCAGGCTGAGGTAATTACATGACCAGGCCATCAGTCAGTGTTTTTTCCCCAGTTTTGTGACCTGAAAAGTGAACTGCAACTTTTACATGAGTGTCCTCATTAATTGAAGGGATTATTTGTTAAACTCAGGTAGAGCAAAAAGTAACAGGGCTGGCATATCATAAACTAGTTTTTTTTCCCCACATTTGTCTCAAGGGAGTGATGGGTGTGCGCAACATATTCTCTTTGCTCCAAACAATGTTGCTTTGGCTCTGCTTCACACTGCACTTGATAACAGTAGTGGAATGAAAGCCATTATCAGCAAATGTAACCCGATCAGTCAAACGTCAAATTCTAACAAATGTTAACTTAGTAAATGTCTCATGACTGTTGGAAATTTGATTCATGCTCGTAATTTGAAAATCCTTTTCTTACCTGCTGCAGTGAACTGGCAATCACTGTACTGCTTTTGAAATTTGTGTTGGTTTTGAAATATTGTAGACCTCCTTATTTTCTTTGCTCCCTGTGGAGTATGGAGCCACCACTGCAGTTGGCTGTCTTACAGGAAGTCTGCTCAAAACATTGACATGCTCTTACAGCAGTGGTTTCTGTAGCATAATGAGGTTGTCAGCCCCTGATGCACAAACTATTATTTGTTGCCTTGTGCCTGAGGGAGCATTAGTCTTATTCTTTCTTTCTCTCATGAGAGACCCCCACACAAGAAAACACACACAGAGGTGCTCATGTGAAATTTGTGTGGTAAACTCAGTTGTGTGTTTCTTGACAGGTGAAGGGTGGTAGTATGTGATCTCTTTTCTTTGGACTTTCAGACATCTATATTTGCCACCTTTTGACTTTCAGTCTTCTGTATTTACCTCCCTCATACAATAATTACTGTCTTGCTGTTTTCCTTTCTTCAGCACTCATGTTCAGGATACCCACTCCCAAATTATTATTTTTTTTAAAATGACCAGTTCCTTCAGATCATCTTTGTTACCCTGCTATCTTATTCTTCACAGCTGTCTTGGCCTTGCCTCTTGTCCTATTTTTAGGATGTTGATTTCTGTTTAAATCATCTTTTTCTTATATTTTAAAATCAGTCTACAGTTCACGTTAACTGTTTTATTAGAAATAGATGCCCATATTTTATCAAAACGTTTTCACCAGCAGTTGCTGCAGTACAGTTTTGTTGAAATTCAAATATTGATGTGTAATGCACCCATGATACATTCTCTTGATGTGAGGTGTTACTGCCACATATGAGAATGATCTATGAAATTTATTTCTGTTGTTGATTGGTTTAAAAATCTGGAAATCATGACATTGCTTAATATGAAGCAGTTCTTTTGTTGATGTTTTTGTTTATTCAAAGTAACAGGCTTCTAATTAAACTCCAGTTTATCTAAATTGTTAATGTTTATTATGCAAATCAATGAAACACTGATGAGTCTTCGGATAAATGTGTTTTTGTTTTTCTTGTGCAGAATTATGATTTAAGTAGTTATCTCCGTTAAAATAATGCAGAAGTTTTTTTAATTATAATTAAACATAACAAACCGTACAAACTGACTTTTCACTGTTTTCTGTACCAAATTTAATGCATCAAATTAATAAAATGCAAAATTGAAACCAATGTACAAGTTGTATGTGATGCAAGTTCGCAATAAACAATGTTACATCTTAATTTAAGAAGTCCTGGCACTGAAAATATTTATGAATGGAAAAACTGTCTCTGCAAACAAAATGATGTATCAATAAAATAAAATTAAAAAAACTTTCAATGCAGTAAAAGAGTACTACTTCATCTCTTATTAATAAAGAAAAGACAACCAATATATACACAATAGATGTACAAGGCATCTGACTTAAATGGATGAATAAAATGATGAAGTGTCACGCCAACTGGCAATGATGATACAGTCATTGAGTCAGCTGTGTCTTTAATCTTGTCTCATGCAATGTGACCAGTCTATTGAGGTACTTTCTCTGGCTTTCTCTTTGAATTGACTTTACCAGTGGTTCTTCCCAGATTCTCAAAGTTTTCCTTTCTCGTGACAGGTTCAAAGAACTTTGGTTAGTCTGCATCAGTGTTGATTAATCAAGCACTTTCTTCTGGCTTTCTGAGAATTTCATCAGATTTATCTGGCTGCTTAAAGTATCTGCTTCATCTTTCTTAGGAACTGATCACTGCCTTTAATTATTATCTTCTGTCCGCTGTCCACGTCTAACATGCATAAAGTATTACAGGTTGTCTACTGCACAGTAAAACTCACTTCCTCGCTGATAGTATTTTTTGTTGGTAAGAAATACTTTCCATATTGTGAAAAGCTGACCAGGGAATGGATGGCAGTGCAAGGTCACGATAGGCAAAGAGATCATTCTTTTATGTGCACGTTTTTTCGTTTATATCTTATCAACATGAGATGTGCACATGTCTACTATTTCACAGTTCCTGCCACAAATTTTCAATTTTATTTAAATCTGTGGGAAGTGCAGAGTTCATATTTTAACAATTTGGGTTTCAAATAAAACATGTCTAAATGCTCCAGAACTGTCTGACGATCCTGTTACTTATGGACGAGCCCCTTACAAGTGAGACAATCAGTCTATGACTTCCTTGTCCCTCTGCCTCTTCATGTGTATCCTGAACTCTTCAGCTCCATCACTGACCTTCGCCACGTGTCCCTTTCTCTGTTTCCCCTTCCAACTGATACGATATATCAGATTATTCTCAGACTTCAGTATTTTCCTCTGACACTAGAACTTGGAACTGCATAATGATCATTTGTCCATCAGGCCAGCTTCTTTCATTTTGGTGATATAGTACTTCTCAATGGTGTTTGCACATTTGTAGTATTCTGTGTCTGGTTCATTATATGACCTGCAGTTTGTGACAATCCGATTGATGTCTGCGATGAACAGATGTTTGTGGATGTAGTACCTGGCTTTTAGCCGCTCTGTCATTGTGCGCAGATCTGCATGTGAGAGGGAAAAAAAAGGTAATATATAAAAGTGAGCAAAAATAAAATCTGACACAGAAAAACGAGCTTACAGTAACCGATACTCGAGACCTTTGTTTATTTTTTTAATTACTGTCAAATAATTTTTATACTGGGAGTATTAAGTTTAGAACATCACAACAGATAAATAGAGATCATTTGTAGTATCTCAAAAGTTAAGCAAAGAAATGTAATATGATGACTCAAAAAATTAAGTAAAGAAATTGACTTAATGATGAGTCAAAGGTAAAAGTAAATAAGTTGACTTATTACAACTTAAAAAGAAAAGAATTTTGTTTTGATGACTCAAACATTAAGTAAAGAAATGTTCCTAATATGATGGCTCAAAAGCAAAGATACTAACTTATGACAACTCAAGAAATTTACTCATATGATGACGCTAAAGTTAAGAAATATATTCATATGATGACCCAAAAGTTGAGAAATGTGCTCATGTGATGACCCAAAAGTTAAGAAAAGATATTTACTGATGACAATCATAATGCACACAGTAATTACCCATAGGGAACTTGATATGATCATAATAATCTGGGGCTTCTGACTTGTCCACTGGCTTTAAGAAAGGCCAAGAACTTGCATGACTCTGGAGGAAGTCAGTTAAACATTACCACCAACAAAATACATAACATGATTTGTAATTATGTCAAATGTACCGTAAACAAATTTGAAAATGACTATTTCAATATTTAAAACTGTATCTAGGGCAAGCCTTAGAACATTTGGCACCCAGGGTGAGTGGTCTGACATGCACCTTCTCCCCCACAATTCTAGCCGCAATGGTTAAACTCAACTGGAAAATTAAGTAAGAGTCCTGAACAAAACTGCAAATCAGTGTCAGATATCTACTACTTACAAAACAAACAAAAAAACGATAACAACAAAAAAAACAGAAAGTTAAAAATATATCACATTTTGGTTTTAGTACTTATAAAAGATTTACACTGCATGTGTTGGCCTGGGCTAATTGTGTCACAGCTGAAGAAATGTTAAGCTTCATGATGAAAATATACTTTTTTTTTCCCTTGCTGGCTCTAGTATCACCCAGGCCTTAACGCCCAGGGTGGTTGCTCCAGGCCGACCTTGACTGTATCCCAAAACTGCTGGTTCTCAAGTTTGAGCAAAGGGAAAAGCACTCAATACTACTGAAACATTACAGTTGAGACATGGACAACGATTTTAACACAACAATACCTTGGGCATGAATTAGAGTAGACAGGATTCAATCAATGAAAAGGTGTTATCAATATCCGATGAAAAAAAAAAAATGCTTATTATAAACACACAGGTAGGCACTGCAAATACAACACCACATAGGGATAAAGTATAATCAAAACATTGCTCAAATGTAACAACTCACTTTAACTTGTTGTAATATTGTCCGTAACACATTGTGCAGCTGATCTGGTTCAAGCTGAGGTTCTTTTTCCTTTCTGAAAGATAAAAAAATATATATATATATATATAAAAACTTGTTCAACGAAGATATGAAAGGTATTAATTACAGTATAAATTATCTTAGACTAGGCTGTGTTTGTATCATTATGCAACAAAATCCACAAAACTGTAGTTATCTTCTCTTTGTAACCTCTCAAGACTAAACGAGAAGAAAACACATAAATTCCTTTCATAATTTTAAGAACTCTCAGAAATCAAAATTCATTATGGAGTACCAATAGCTTTCTCTGTAACCTACTGAACGATCCGATATTCACACATCATCATCACTTCCTATGGACCCACCAATGAAGTTGTTGGAAGCCTGCAGCAGTGGTTTCTCTACCAATCTGTTTTCCATGATAAGACTTTGGATTAGTTGCCTGAATAGTAGTCCTATTCTTTCTGATCTCCTTACAGCCGCCCGGGGGACTACAAGGGGCTCACACATTATTGTGTGGAATATTTTATGCCAGCATTTACACTTAATCAGTTACTAGCATTAAAAAAAAGAGACAATAGAACACTTTCATTCTGGTAAAAATACAGTTAACTATTATTATTTAGTGGGAAAATTTTAACTGTCTGTAACAAATTGTGAAAATGTAAGGTTTACTGATTTCAATTGTTTCCAAACAGATCTTGACTTTCAAACACGTTTAAAATCTTTGTTGCTGTCTTTTTTTTTTCTTTAAGATTTCAACCTACTTTCACCTAACAGTGGAGAAGCTGCTTTTTTTCTGTTTTTCTTTTTTAATTTCTTAAGGTACCAAAATTTTAAAACCATAGTTTTCAACTCTACTTAATATTTTTCAATGGATGGGTTTGAAAAAAAAATCGAAAAAAGGTAATTCGTCTTACGAGGACAAAAGACAAAGAAAGTAGTCTACGTTACGGCCACAAGGCCTTCGTCAGGAAAAGAAAGAAAGTGAAAGCTAGATAGGAGACATAAGAACTTAAAAGAATATAAAAATAAATATAAAAAAATAAATTAATTAGTAAATAAAACCTAGGTACTTCCCTGAAGGCGAAGCATCTAAATCTTATCACGCATGGTTGAAAAAGGGAAGTTTTTTTTTTTCAAACCCATCCATTGTCCACGTCTTACTGCAGTTCCCCTCAACTTCCTCGATTTTATTAATATTTTTCACCGCCTTCTTAAAAACAGACAAGCCAATCTTATGTCAAAATTTATAACGAAACAAAACAGTTCCCTGTAACTACAGAAATAAGCAGCTGTCTAGGTAACATGGATACAAACTTGACAGGAGGTTTCCATCCAGACTCCACAAGACCAGGTATAGACTCATAGGGCAGAGGTAGTTTAACACCCTCTTTAAACAGGCCCACACCGCTGTAGACTTTCTCTGTTTCGATGCTCTTTCTTGCAGCAACTTTTTTAATAATCTGTCATATGCAATAATAGTGGGCATCAGTTCATAATAGGCCTTGAGAATTTACAAACAGCATTACTTTATGAGACATTCATTGCACATGGACATATGGAAATCAAAAGTAGTTAAGTTCAACATAAAAATAAGAATCTGGAACTCAAAAGTCATGGCAGTACTATTGTATGGAACTGAAACATGGAAAACAATAACCAGAAATGTACAAACTTTCATAAATGGGTGCTAACACAGAATAGAATGATTAAAATAGTATGACAAAATCACTGATGTGGATGGAGCTAATAGAAAGAACCAGACAAATACCAGTACAACAAGAGAAGAGAAGAATAAATTCCTGGCATTGAGTAGTTGAAACAATGAAGAAACCAGTTCATAGCATTACAAAGTTATTTCTTGTTCTGTTATCCCTAGGGTAAGAGAAATAGACTGAAAAACACATGGAGAAGGGAACTGTATACAGAGATAAATGGGGAAGGGAAGACATTGAATGGATGGCACAGGACAGGAAGATTAGGCATGAAGGCTCGAGCTTCTATGTGGAGTTAATTGATAATGAATGAGAGAATATCCAAATCTTTAGAACTGATATTGATTACATGATAATAGATAATTATGTGAAACTTTAAGAACTCCGCCTAGGCCGGTCCCAAGCCCGGCTGAAAAAAGGAGGAGGGCGGCCTGCATGGAGACCGTAAGGAGGCAGCCCCTCCACCATGCAAAGGCACAACAGGCCAATCACCTGTTTGCTTTAAACTTTTGATTACGAGAACTACAAGAGAGAAAACCGGACTGATTCTAAAGGCAACGAACTGGAACGGACTGACTTATGGAACTTGGAAGTATAAATGGTAAAGAAGAGGAGCTGGTGGAAGAGATGAAGAAAGCAAAACTAGAAATCCTGGCTATAACGGAAACAAAGAAAAAAGGACAAGGAGTCATGGATCTCGATGGCAACACGCTGCTCTACAGTGGTGTACCCACATCTGAAAGAGCTAAAGGGGGCAAGGGTTGCATTGTGGCCAAAAACCAAAAAGATAGTATCAAGGGATGGAACTTTGTCTCGGAGCACATTATGGTTGTAAAACTAAAAGAAGGAGAAACCATAGTCAACCTGGTCATAGTGTATGGGCCAAATGAGGATGAGAGAGCAGAGGTCAAGGAGGAATTCTTCAAGCTGCTTCAAAGGACAGTGGATGACTGCCTAGATGAAATTATCATGCTCGGAGATTTCAATGCCAGAGTTGAAAATCACCATGCTAGATGGGGTGGAGTTATTGGAAGATATGGAGAAGATACTCTCAATGACAATGGAAAGCAACTCCTTAGATTCTGCAGTGAGCAGAATCTGATCATTACAAACACAAAGTTCCCCCATAAGCGCATACATGCATACACTAGGTGTGAACCAACAAAGAATGAGAAGTCAGTGATCGACTATGCCATTGTTAGGAGAAGCTCATTCGAATATGTCCGGGATTCTAGAGTCTGGAGGGGGCCAGAGATTGGAAGTGATCACTACCTGCTTACAATCAAAAGAACAACTGAAAGAGTTGCTCAGCCTAGGAACTGCCCAACATCACGCAAGAAACTAAGTAAACGAACGGGAGAAATGAGCACTAAGACCTACAAGCTGAGAGAGCCAGAAATTAAGACCAGATATCAGGGGCTTATTGCTGCAGCAGTGAGCAACACAGAAGAACAACCTGATGACTTGGAAACCCTCTGGATTAAATTCAAGGACATCATAAAGACAGCTGCTGCAGAAGCATGTGGTGAAGTCCGACTTGGAAACAAGAGAAAGAGGACACCTTGGTGGACAGAGGAAGTCAAAGAGAAAATAAGAGAGAAGAAAATGGCATGGAAACAATACTTAGGAGCTAAAAACACAACAGGAAAAATGGAGAAATATAGAGAATATGTGACACTCAGAACAGAAGCAAAGAACAAGGTGCTAGCAGCAAAACAGAAGTCCTGGGAAGAATTTGGAGAAAAGCTAGAAAAAGATGTGCAAGAAAACCAGAAATTGTTCTATAAGACCCTAAAGAACACAAGGAAGGAAAAACAATGCCCTCTCAAATTTATAAAGGACAAGCAAGGCAAATTGCTTACTGCCGCGAAGGAAGTAATGGAAAGAATATTTCTCAGAACTCCTGGATGGTGAGCATGGTGAAGCATCAGAAATGATAACCACTAGCACAGAAGAGAAAACTAATGATGGTGAAGATGACATAAAGATGGAAGAACTGAAGGCAGCACTGGAGAAAATCAAGATGGGCAAAGCAGCAGGGCATGATGGTATAACACCAGAAATGGTTAAGTACATGGGAGCATCAGGTGACCTATTACTCTTAAGGGTCCTACAGGCAGTGTGGTGCAACAAGACCATACCAAAGGATTGAGAGATTGCCATCATAACACCAATTTTAAAAAAAGGGTGACAATCGACAGTGTGGAAACCATAGAGGCATATCCCTTTTCAGTGTCCCTGGTAAAATCTACTCTAGAATCCCAGAGCAGAGACTCCGACGCCTAGCTGAGCCACAATTGGATGAGGTCCAGTGCGGATTCCGAGCAAACCGAAGTACTCAAGACCGAATCTTCACACTCAGACAGCAGAGTGAAAAGGCCCTTGAGTATAAGAGTGAGATCCATCTTTGTTTCATAGATCTGGAAAAGGCGTTTGACAGGGTCCCCTGGAGCAAACTTTGGGACTGTTTGGCAAGGAAGAACATTCCAGCACCTCTGATTCATGCTATACAGAGCTTCTACAAAGTCTTGCAGAAATTATGTGAGGACAGCAAACCATAAGTCAGAAGAGTTCAGGACCACCACTGGTGTAAGACAAGGTGATATCCTGTCACCTTATCTTTTCATACTCCTCATGGACGATGTTATCAAGGTGTGTAAGGAGAGAACAAGAAAGTATTCAGTGGGGTACTGGAAGAAGAGACAGGTCTGTATTTCAGAGCTGGCATTTGCTGATGATGTTGCCCTGATTGCTAAATCAGAGGCACATCTCCAATCCAACCTGCAAGTCTGGAAGGAAGAGCTGGAGATGAGAGGGATGGTCATAAGCAGCTCTTAAACAAAATCCATGGTGATATCATGACATCAGGAGCAGGTCGACCACTTTAAATACCTCGGAGCTGTTACAGACCGAAAGGAAGGCATCAAAGAAGAGTTAGCCACTTGAAAAGTGGCAGCTGGGAGACTTTTTCAGGCCATAAATCGAGGATTCCTCAGCAAGAGAGAGGTTGGTAAGAAAACGAAGATGGCTGTATACCGCTCCACATATGTCCCAGTCTTGACATATGGATGCGAGTCATGGGCAATGACTACAACCCACAAAAGCCAGATCCAAACCTCAGAAATGAGGTATCTTAGGAAGGTGGTTGAAGTAACAAGAGACATGGTCCGCAACCAGATGATACGTCAAGGCATTAAATCCCACCCCCTGCAGACCCAAGTAGAACAGTCCCAACTAAGATGGTTTGGCCATGTCTGCAGAATGGGAGAAGATCGGCTACCACGACAAGCATGGGAAACAAAGAGCCAGGGATCCAGACCCCTAGAGTCCGCTGGGAGGACAATATTAGACAATCTTTGAAGGAACGAATGAACGAACTTTATTTTCAAAGGGTTGAGAATTGGGCACGCAGGCCCGTCTGACATTCTGCCCTTCCTTTCTCTCATCTTTTATACTGATTTCAATTATTCTCACATACATTTTACCCACCAATGTCAAGGAATTCAACGTTGTAAAGGTAAAATAATAGCATACTCACATTCACAGTATCTAATTATAAACATGAAACAAAATATGTTGAAAAGCACTAACATCATCATTAAACCTACATTCGATATTATATCATTTGTTCGGAAAAATAATCACATTAGGGGGGCAGATAATCAGAACTCATAAAGTATTCGAAAAGTTTACGATTGTATGAATAGGGACTGAGGTTGTTATGTTTTAGATAATGTGGAAGATAGTTCCAAAGATGAGCAGCAGAGTAAGCTAAGCTTTTCTTGAATAAGTCAAGCCTAGGCTTGGGCACTTGTATATAGAACAATTTTCGTGCATCTTCATCTAGGAAATGTTTGATTTTAGCTAACTGGTAAACTTTCTGTGCCGTTTGCTTGGTCAGTGCATGTACATGTGAGTTCCAATTTAGATGCTGGTCAACGACTATTCCTAGAGTTTTATGTTCATTAACATTTTCAATTGGTGTGGTACCAATGTAGATCTGAAGTGTTGTATTCTCTGAATTTTGTAATTTTTGTCTAGTTGATATTAACATGCACTTTGTTTTAATTATATTTATTAGCATGCGATTTCCGATGCTCCACTTAATCAGATTATCTGTATCTTTTTGTAACGATAGTTCGAGTGTGTTGCAACTTGTATCACTCGTGTAGACAGTACAGTCATCAGCAAATAGGTCACAGGATGCGTGCTCGACGTGTAGTGGAAGGTCATTAATGTATGTGGCAAAAAGTAGAGGCCCAAGAATAGAGCCCTGAGGAACGCCGGTATTTATTACGGTTGGGTTTGAACAAGAGTTATTGTAAGAAACTACGTTTTCTGTCTGACAGGAATGATTTAATTATCGTCACTAGTTGAAGGTTTACTTTTGATGTTTCTAGTTTTCTAATTAAAATAGCGTGATCTATCATATCAAATGCTTTTTTAAAGTCTACAAAAACTGCCCCACATATGTTATTGTTATTAATATTTAAGTGCCAGTTGTCAATCATCTTAGTTAGAGCTGTGTGACATGAATGTTTAGGTCTAAACCCCGACTGACTATCAATTAGCAAGCCGTTGTTAACTAGGTGTTCTAGTGTTATTTTATGTATGTGTTTTTCTAGTGGTTTGGATAGCGATGATATTAAGGAGATTGGCCTATAGTTACCAAGGTTATTATTGTCGGAAGAGCCAGGTTTTAAAGTGCCACGGAAAGTAACTCCGTGCGATACATTGATTGTATATGTATGTAAGCGAATCACTAATAGCTGGAGCCGCATAACACAGTATTCGATTACTGACTCTGTCAAGTCCTGATGAGTTATTATCTTTAAGGCCTAGAAGATAGTTATACACTTGATTAACTGTCATAAACGGAATGTTGGATGGGATTGTGTTGGTATATTTGTTCTCACAAAATACTGACAGCCTGCTTAAGTCACAAGGTGAATTTGGTATTGTAGAATTAAGACTGTTTATTTCTGCCTGAAGGTAATTGAGGACCGAGGACTAGAATGGAACCAGGCCAGGAGGAAGACAGCCGATAGGATAGTCTGGCGCTCTCTCTTCCAAACCTCTACACCTCACAGTAGAAGAGGAACGACTAAGTAAGTAAGTAAGTGAAACTTTAAAATGATTCTAACGCTTTGAAACTTTGATTCTAATGCATTTACAAGACAAAGCACCTCACTGGCTTAATAGTTAGGTTCCATCACTGTGCTTGTACATTTTTTTCCAGTCCAACATTACTCTTAAAGGCATGATGAAAATTGATAATGCTTGTAAAACTCACAGCACTAATGGATCACACAATGACAACAAGATGTGCTGAAACACTATTCAATGACATCTTAACAAATATTGTCAACTTTTGTATGTCAGCTTAAATTTAGAATTCCAATTTAAACTTTTAACTCACTCTACTTACAATAACTGAGAAGGAGATATGATTCAACAATTAGGTACCAGCAATTGAAAATATCTGGAATCGGAGATACTATAGATCTTAATTATAACCCATTAGCAGCTGATCTGGATATTTTTCTTCATAAATTAAATAAGGCATGTGGATGTTAACTCTTAAGGGACATGGTGGATTTATAATGCTTGACTCAAAGAATATTCTGTCGCTTTGAGTTTTCATATAGTCTTATAGTTGAAGAGTCGGTTCTTTTCATGTTTTAAAAAATATATGATAATGTTATACGTGGATGTAAAGGAAATTGAATGAGGATTCATAAAATCTAAAACTGGGAGGAAATGAAACAAAAACTTAGTTCAAATATACCATCCATTAAAACTGGCCTTTCCGTTTTGAGCGGCTGGGAATATCGACCCAACATACTGCCTCTTGTTCTTAAAGAGATGAGGCACAGTTTTATATCTTAAAGTCCATGAAGTTCTAATTTTCACAAGTAGGTGAGCACTGAACACAAATTATGTAAACTATAAGAACAGGAAACTAATCTACCAATGTGAGATGCTTCCGTCATATTTAGTGTCCATCTGTCTTCAAACTGACAAAAAAAATGTTTCTACTCTGAAAAGGCTATTGTTTCAACAATTAACTGACAGATCTAGTGACGAGGACGAGAGTGAAAATGGTGTGGACATTGATTCAAATAGTGATATTGATTGTAAGTGATAACAATAGTAGTGACGATGCAAGCAGTGATGATAGTGAAAATACTGCAAGTCCTCGGCCTTCGGTGGGCCATAAAATAGCAAAGACCTCGGTTAGAGCTACAAATGGTGCAGAAAATAATGTAACTAAAGAAAGATAACAACAGCAGCAAGTTAGTGAGGGTGGAACAACAAATAGTTTTCATTTCGTCCCAACTTGTGAACCAGATCTGCATGCAAATCTTGAGATTTTTTGGAAGTGGTGTTGGTGTAATTATGTAAGTTACTAATAGTGTAAATATTAGTCAGTATATGTGTTCTAGGGTTTGATTTTCTTGTCACTGGATATACTACATGATAATTACCAAGAGAAAGGCATTAACTGCCATATGAACAAGCAATATGTTGGTAAGTTGATAATTTAAAAAAATTCTGAAACGTTTTTTGTCGGCCAATCATTTTATATTATTAATATTTACCATATCAATTAAACATTTTTTATTTGTCAGCTTTTTTTTTTTTTTTACATTCATTTCTCTTTAAAATGATATATTATTCATAAAAATCTGTAAAAAATGAAGAAAACTACAGGTTATTTTATGCATACGCTTACAGGGTGAAAATATACTACTGGACAAAAGTTAAGGGCTGCCATTCAGTTTAGACAAGGTTTATATAATTGATTGGCAAACTGTAAAGATAAGTGAAAATGTGTATACATAGGTTAATTTCTTTTAAATGTCCAAAAACTGGGTCACTTTAACCCGCACGTGAAAATTGCCATTGTTGCTGCAAAAACTCGTGGTTTTTGCAACACGCCCCACTAGTTCAACAGGTGAAAAACTGAGTTGAATTTCTTTTTGTTAGTAAGTCACACATTATTTAAAAAACTTGACTGATCTTTTCCACGGATGAATCAACTTTATTTTGTAATAAATTGTTTACACCTGGTTGCATTTATTTGGTCCATAGTGGAGTTTTTCTTGGTGGCCCTTAACTTTTGTCCATAATAATAATAATAATAGCCCCTTCAGTCATAACTGACTATGGGAATGCGCCCCTGAGGTGACAGCCCTCAACTGCTTATTTTCCTGGTGCTCCTTTCGACGTTTTCTCGTCACCTCTGCTTCTTGTGTGAGCCTCTCTTCGCCCAATCTGAGGTGGTGCCGCAAATAGCATCGCCACTTAGTGCGATCGGCAGCTTCATCCTCCCATGTTGCCGGATCCATGTCCAGTGCCCTCATATCTCTCTTGCACACATCTTTAACTTTTGTCCAGTAGTATAGGAACAAAATTTAATTACGCTCCAGCGTACTTTTCAATTCGGTAGTTAATGTGTTAAACTGAATAATGGAAAGTGCTAGAGTAACATGCTTTCAACCATGGAAACTGCTGATTGCATTTTTCTGGAGCAGTAATGAACATATTTTTTTAAAAATTAGGATTTTTGGCAAGGCGCGCACAGTTCAACCTAGACACAAGGTCTGTTGGATATATTAGGGTGCAAATCCAAATATAAAAGACCTAGTGGTCTGGTGATGATACCTACAGTATTAAATGGACACATGAAAAGTTCATACTATTCATAAATGAAGAAATTAAAACTATAATCAAAACTACCTCTTTTTGCTTGCGAATGACCCTAGAGAAATCAGTGTAATTTATTCTTGGGCAAAGCTCACAGCCCATCAGTGTTGCACCTTCATAGTCTTTAATGTACCCTAGATACTGTGATCGTGGCAGTTTGATATCTTTAGAAAAGCCCTGTAAAAAAAAAAACATTAAGCCATATTCAAATTACTGAAGAAAATTACTAGCACACAAGTGAGAGTGTAATACAGTAGCATAAAAGAACATTCTGTTATTCTCTTTTTTTCCCCCACTCTTTATGGAGTGTAAAACAACCTCTGCAGGTGGACTCATGTAACATGCCTATGCCAAAGCATTAATGTGATTTTGCAGGAGCAGTTTGTATAGCTACTTCTTTAACACATCAAGGTTGTTAGCTCCATAGTATAGCTACTTCTTTAACACATCAAGGTTGTTAGCTCCATAAACAATCTCAGATTTATTGCCTTGTTGACACGCTTAGTGCAAGCAGTGGTTCTAATTCATCTTTGGCCATACCCCCCTCCCCTTCCAAAGTACCATAAAAACACCATAAGGAAAGACTTAAATAATACAAAACTGAGATGTGGAACAATGCTGACAGATTAAAAGAAAGATGTTTAAAAAGGATGGAAAATGGGATATGGACATGGTTTTAAAGTGATGGAAAAAATAGATTTTGAAAGATGTTATGTGTGTTCAAAACTAAACCAGGAAGGAACCTCAACAAAATGTTGTTGAAAAAATGAGAAGAGGAAGAAGCAAAGCTATCCCTTAATTGTATAATAACAAAATTATGTTTAAAATACTCCATGCCTAAATGTTAACGTAAAATTTACTTTCATAACGTATTTTCAAACATCCACAAATATGTTAGCTAAAGGCTTCACCTTTAACAACAAAAATAGTGGAAGTAACCAAATATAAAATAGCAGGTGAAACAATAACCTAGCTCCTTCAAAAACACTGAAATCTACACTGATATCTCAGGTATTCTGTCAAATCATTTTTTTTCTTGAAGTATCATAACTTCTTAAATGTTTCTTATATAAGCATACATTAGACAGTCTTACTTGTTTCTTGAAGTATCATAACTTCTTAAATGTTTCTTACATAAGCATACATTAGACAGTCTTACTTGTTTCTTGAAATATCATAACTTCTTAAATGTTTCTTATATAAGCATACATTAGACAGTCTTACTTGTTTCTTATATAAGCATACATTAGACAGTCTTACTTGTTTCTTATATAAGCATACTGTCACGAAATGGATTTAAGACTAGAGACTGTCTACCTATAGTGACAAGACGCTAGGGAGAAGAAAGACTGAAAAGATAGATTTAGAAGAAAATGATAGTGAAATGTGAACAGTTGACACTATTGGCTCCGAGGTTAAGAATCGAGGTTGATTCTTTCCTCGCCACTTCGGACGTCTTATGTGCTATAGTTGTCAACGACCTCTAGCTACCCTAAGGGGATAAGGTTATATCAAGATTCACAAACACCAAGATACAGACAACATATAGCTACTGTACTTAAATGAAATGACTGATGCCAGCTACAATTTATACAAGTTTATTATACACCTATAAACAAACAAACATATGCATGTCCCATACATAAAGTGCGAGGATGCACACCTGAAAACAACAATCAAGCACAGTTAAAAATGCATCAACCCCAACCCTTCTCCCACAATTGCAACCTGTATGGGGACAGAAGTTTAGATTAGACAAAAATAAACCGCACTGCACTTGTCGAGCCTCCACTTCCCCAACTATTCTAAATTAAATGTTAAGTGCACAGTCAGCTGGAACAACTACCAAGTGTCTACACCAACTCTGCGCAGACTCTGGTTCTACACAGATGTGACGAAAGTACTGAGATTCTGTCTTTCAAATGGCCCATGTCTTTTTCTCCTTGCAATTTGTTCACTATTTTTAGGAGGGATTTCAGAAAAAAATCCTTCTCCATGTTTCTTCTCCTTCTATTATTTACGTTTTTTCAAGATGAGATCACGATAGAGTTTGATCTCATCTGCTTTATGGTTCTTCTTTATGTGTTTAGAGTATGGGTGTAGGAAGATTGGTGCAGTATTATTCTAGATTAAGATTTTAGATTCTAGATCAGGATTTGCACCAGTGTAGTCTTGTTAAAGATATTGCGTGCTCATAGACGCATTTTCGGGAGTTAAATTATTTGCGGCCATTTTTGCTTCATTTCCGCAGTATAGGGCTAGGACTAATTCCCGGTTCTTTGTCTAGCAGAAACTGGTTGCATCAGAATGATCTAAGGTTCTGATTGGCTGAGAGCTAACTGCAGTTGAAATGCAGAGCTCCCATTGGTTTAGAACCACGCCGCGCATATGACGTCATGAAGTCGGCGCGTGGGGGTCTTGATAATAAATAGGCTCGCATTTCATATTTTCGTTCTCTTTTAATGTAAATTGCCAAGCCGGGTGCCAGAAGCAAATTGTCGATTGCCTTTCAGTTGGACATTCGAGATTTGGTAAGCATGAATTTTTGCGTGAGGACTTTATTTAATTTTTCTAGTCCTAGCCGATCATTTAAGTTTCTTTGGGCAGTTTAAGTTTAATGTTAATTCTCATCGCTAGAGCCATCAAATACGATCTTAGTGATAGACTTGAAACTTTATAGGTCCATTTAATTCCTTACTGCAGGAATAACGTTATTTAAGATGGTTTGAAAGTTAGATGCCACGGACGTGCTTTGTATTTATTGCAAAGTAGGTCGGGAGAGAAACCCGCATCTGCGGATCATATTTAATTACAGAGTAGCGGGAGTCTGTGTATTTGTGATTTTATTGAGAATGTAATGCTGCAAGTTATTTATATTATAGTACACTTCTATAGGTGGACGAGGGGAGAAGAGGTGGAATTTGTAAAGCACGTGGGCGCGTTGGTTACGGTACATTTATTGATACGATGTTCAGAGGGACGAGGGGGGAGAGAAGCACGTGGTCATAAAATTGTAACCACGTGTTTGTAACTACTGAGATTTAATTGATAACCATTATGTATAACTTTTGACGGCATATATATGCTAGCATCTAACAGGGTTATATGTTATTGATTGTGCATTATTGTTCTGTGAATTCAGAAGATGGGAGAAGTAATTTTAAAGGGAATTATTTTGTATTACATTTTGAATGTGATTACTATTATTGACGGGAAGTTTAGGAATTCCTAGAGATAGAGTATTTTTGTGTTAATAATTTGCTGCATGTAGTGTCAGCGTAAGAAGTAGGCCACAGTACGTCTGCCCAGACGGGCCAGTGAAAATATTGTTGTTGCTCGTAGTTAGTCAGGCAGAACCTGGGTCAGACGGTCTGCGGTGGTGTATTACCGGGTGATGTTTATTTTGACTCGGAGAGAGAGAAGAGAGGGGAGTTACGGGTTGAAGAGTAAGGGAGTTATTTGTTATTTGAAATAGAGTATTAACGTTTTGTTTAGCTGTTGTTTTTGCTTTTGTCTAAACAGCAGGTACCGGCTTTTGTGGGGAAGAGCAGAATTTTGATACTACAAAATTTCTCCCACGGCACAGTGGTGGCATTCGCAGACACCCAAAGTCTCGCGTTCATTGCCAGTGGTGGAAGGAGAGAAAGAAAAGACGTTTTTCCCAGGCAGGGGAAGACATTTTCCAGCGACTAGGATTTTTATGGATAAATCCTGAGCTCCGACGCTCGTTACACACGCAGATTTGGCATGCTGCCAGCGTTGTGGTAATTTTATGTTCGCTTCTTCACGGCCATAATAACGCCGAAAAGCCCATCGCCCAGTCATAGGTAATCGGGCAGGTAAATTCAGAGTGGTAGGAGAAGCCAGCTACAGTTCCAGTCTAGAATCCAGTGGGGTTCTGTTAAACCTTAGTCATCAATTCCAGAGTTCAGGGAGAGAGAGAGGGTAAACATTCTCTCTACTGAAGTCAGCACAGATAGGCAGAACTGATAGTTTTGGTGAATCATAGCAGAGGACCGCTGCTGAATTTTAGAGGTGCAGTTAGTTGTGTTCAGGAGATTCCAGGATAGGCTGTGTAGAACCGAAGTCTGTGCAGAGTTGGTGTAGACACTTCGTAGTCGTTCCAGCTATCAGTGGACTTAGAGTTAGAGTTAGAATTTAGAAGAGCTAGTTGGAAGTGGAGACTCGACATCCGAGATCCCACCCAGTGCAGTGTAGTTATTTCATTTTAATCTTACCTTCTCTCTCCATACAGGTGAAACTTGTGGGTGACGGGTTGGGTTTTGATGTTCAACATTTGAAATTTTTCCTGAATCTGTTTTTGTTTTCAGGAGTGCTTACACTGCATTTTGTTCTTTGACATGTATGAGATTATTTGTGTATAGGTGTTAATAAACTTGTAAATTATAGTTGGAATCAGTCACCTTATTTACGTACAGTAGCTATATGTTGTCTGTATCTTGGTGTATGTGAATCATACTTGAACCTTATCCCCTTAGGGTAGTTAGAGGTGGTTCGAGGCCATAGCAATTTAAACGTCCGAAGTGGCGAGGAAAGAATCAACCTCGGTTCTCAACCTCGGAGCCAATGGTCTCAACTTTCACATTTTGCACTATATTTCTATCTGAATCTATCATTTCAGTCTTTCTTCTTACTATTGTCTTGTCACTATATGTAGACAGTCTCTAGTCCTAAAACCATTTCGTGACAAAGTGGGTGGCGTCGTCCTTGGGATCATCTTCGTTGGGATCAATTCTAGATTCATAAATTGTCTCTGAAGAAAGTTCTGGAAATAGATTTCTTAAAAAATCCCCTAGACTTGAGCTATATTAAGACTGATCCAGCTATAAGTTTTTCCACAGGTTGTAGTCAGTTTAGATGTTAGTTGTAGTAAGGTTGTTTATGACTTAGAAGTAATTGACGGCTAATCGAATTTTTTCTTGACAGGAAAGTAAATTCGGGTTTTGGGTAGCGGGATAACTTGAATTTTTTTCAGAAAGTTATTAGTCAGACTTGGTGCTAGTCTGAGTGCGGGTTTTTGCGACAGCATATTCCTAGTAGGTAACAGTAAATTTTTCTGGTTCCTTTTTTTTGTCATTTCCCCTTGTGGTGAGTTACTGCTGATTTGTCAGGTAAGATGGTGTTGCTGCTAAAAACTTGTCGCAACTTATTCTGACCATGCATTCTGACTATAGTTAATTTTTAATGCATGGGAAGGAACTCATGGAATTGTAGTCACTTTTATTTCTACAGTCGTCTAATCTTGATAGCTATCGTCAAGAAGTTGTCTTATCTTGATAGCTAGGGTTGCCGATAGTTGTGTGAACGATTTTTGAGTCATGTCCATTTATGGAGCGCTCAGATCGCCAGTTCTTTGAAAACAGTTGGCAATCTCAATGTTTCAAGATTCATTTCCTTTTAAGGTAAAAGGTCTTTAGTCGAACATCGTAGAACATTCTTCGTTTCGTAAAGTTGGCTGAGTTGTATTCGATTCACGTGTTCTGCGCATGTCTCTTTTTGTGGCGTTGTTTAAACGATTTCCGCCCAGGTCAGTCTGAGCAGAGAAGCTGGTAAGGCGAGACGTAGCTATGTGCTAGTCTTCGCTTAGATTATTCAGGAAGGAGTCCTCATGATTGTTGTTCCTTTTTTGAGATGATATATCTCCATGTTATTCCTAATGCCTGGAGGCATATGTGATTATTCATTTAATTCCTGATGAACAGGTAAATGAATCCTTTTTTGCTAAGTGACTTTATCGCCATCTTGTGATGTTGACTTTCGCTTAGCCTGCCTTATTATAAAGTCTATATATTATGACAAGTTTGCTCAGCTCACGATCCACTTATATTGTCACGCATCGATTGATGCCTGTCCTACGGACTACTTGCTTCCTGAACTTTGTTGATGGATCTAGGTTTGATACCTTTGCTGTATAAGGAACATAGAGAACAATAATGTGACGCTCGAAAGACATGCCTGTCTTGTTGAGGTCAAAAATAGGAGACCAGATTTAATCTCCTAGCCGATATCTACTAGCTCTTATGGAAAGGGGAAGTTTACCAGTTTACTACCTGACTACATGAACAGCGGTTTACGATATCCTGAAAAGGCACATAATGTACATTATTATAATGCTGTCTGCTGTGCCTGTTGAGTCGACTACTTCGATGATACAATGACTGTTGTGAAAATACCTGTGATGTTTTTCTGCATAACGATGTCCATGCATTTTGTCATTGTGGCGTACAATATATATTGCCAAAAAACCATCACTGCTGTTTAAAGCTTTATTGACTTTCACATCGTGAGTTAACGTGACGTCATTGTGTGGATTGCCTTGTTTGTAATGCTCACTGTTTGAATACACATCTGTATCCTTACATCACACTTAAACCAGACTACAGACACCACGTTACTACGCCTCATCATCCCTGGTGTCTGAGGGTGGCACACTACTCTGCAAAGGCCAGTATCATAGTACCTTTGGGAAGCAGATGAATTACAACACCCTCAACGTTGTGTAGCAAATGTGACTTCATCCACAGAACATTTTTATACACTACACACATTAATGCTACGCAACATTTGGTGGCCATAAGCTGGTTTGTTCTGGTACCAGCATACTCGGGGTCCCTTACCCACTTCATTCAACAGGAATTCAACAAATTGCATTGTTCCAGAAATCAACATACAGCGATTTTTCAAGACATCTACATACAGAATTATGGCAGTACCCGGCGTTGAGTCATACATTGCCAGTTGAAACGTGTTGCTGTCGTTTGTGAAGGTCAAGTGCCGATTGAATAAGAAGGCAAAGTACCGATTCAAGCAATTTACGGTTGAATAAGAAGGCAAAGTACCGATTCAAGCAATTTACGATTGAATAAGAAGGTCAAGTGCCGTTATTTACACTACCTGTACTGTTTAGAAGCTCAAGTACCATCGTCATGGCAGTTGGAGCAGTCCAGATGTACCATCATCGTTGGATCTTCATTCCTTAGGACGCTGATTGTCATCTGTTTTTTTCTGCTGTGGCTGACGTTTGGATACCAATAAGTTAAGTGGCCTGTTTGTTTGTGAACTGTGCCCTTATACTTCTACTGAGTCTTCTGTGTTTCATCTCATTCTTTTGTTTACATGTTATATGTTTATATGTTTTTTGTATATTTATATTTATATGTTTATGTGTCTGCGGGTTTTTCGGTTGGGCGGAGTCTCCCTTAGATCATACCACGTGATAGAGGTCGTCTATCGTGAGCGTTTTCTGTAGGGTGTGCAAATTTCCGATACTGGAATTTGCAAAGCGACTTCTGTTGCTATTTTTTGTTAGTTGTGACGATATGGTCAGTGTTGTTTTCGGGATTTTCTTCACATTCTTTAGTTTTGTTTTGATTTGTTTGTATTTGTTAGCCTCCTCTTTACTATAGTTTAGTTTCATACAACATTTTTGTTTATACACTGTGGTGTCATGTGTATTGTCTAATATCCTCGTAGATATCATCACATTTTTTGTGATATTTCTTTAATTTTCGCTTTATTTTTTGTTGATTTCTACGAATGTTTTCGTATTGTTGCTAAATCTTTGTTATTGTTTACATTGTATTGTTTACATTGTATTGTTTACAGTGTAATGTTTACATTGTTATTGTTTACATTGTGATTGTGTTTACATAGTCATTGGTTAGACTTATAGTAGTTAATTCACATTTAATAGTGGGTTATGCTTATGCATTACTACTACACTTATGATTAATAAATGATGAATAGTATTGTGCACTATTGAATGGGAAGTGCACCTATGATCAAGAGTTGATTGATGATATTTCAAAAAGGTCTATACACAAGTTCTTTGATATAAGACTTGTTTCCCACAGAGATTGGGATAATAATATAGTGTTGTGAGTAAACAAGTGCTTCATTTAAGACTTGTTATAATTAAATTTGAAATAAGATAATTAATTATTTCAGGTTTTGGGCTCATATTATTACTCATCATGGCTACATTTGAGCACTTTATTGAGCAGGGTAAATTGCTTGGGAAGACTGGTGATAAGTTAGAAGAATTTGCAACTGCTCAATATGATAAAGCAATGGAAGCTGAACAAAAGAAACTGCAGATGCAGGTGGATGAAAAAAGATTCCAGATGGAAATGGAAAAAACAAAAAAGAGAAGCAGAAGCAAAAGCTGAAGAGAAAAGACTTGAGGCTGAAAATAAAAGACTTGAAATAGAGGCTGAAAATAAAAGACTTGAAAAAGAGGCTGAAAATAAAAGACTTGAAATAGAGGCTGAAAATAAAAGACTTGAAAAAGAGGCTGAAGTTGAAGCTGAAGCTGAAGAAAGGAAGTTACAAAGAGAGTCTGAAGAGAGAAAAGCAAAAATGGAGCATGAAGAAAAACTCTTAGCTTTGGAAGTTGAGAAATTAAGGGTGATGAACATAGGTAATGCTAATGATGCAAATAAGGTCTCAGATAAGACTAATGCAAGCACTTTCAAACTTAACCTACCACCATTCAATGCTTCCATCGACGATATTACATTCTATTTGGACAGATTTGAAACTTCATGTAAAGTACATAACATAGATAAATCATTGCAGGTTTATCATTTGTCCAAAATACTTAGAGGTGATTCTTTGAGTATGTTAAGTATGGTAGATGAGCCTGACAAGAACAACTATGAGGTTGTCAGGGCTATGTTGTTAAAAAAATACCAACTTGACGAAGACGGCTATCGTCTTCAATTTAAAAATATGTTACCAGAAACTGGTGTGCAATTCTCTGAATTCATTTCAAAGACACGTCTTACTTTTTTACGTTGGGTGGAGCTGTCTAAGACAGAAAAAACTTATGAAGGACTTATGGACTTAATACTTAGAGACAAAGTCATGTCTTCTGTCAACGAGTCTTTCCTTGCTTTCCTTCATGAACGTAAACCTAAAACAATAAAAGAAATGGAAGATTTCTGTAGCCAGTATATAACTGCGCATCCTCACGTAACTATTAGTAACTCTAAAGTAAAAGAAGGTCTGCCAGTTGCTTCGGCAGCACCTTATGGTCAAAACTCTAGTAATAGATTCCAACAAAATTTTGATAAGAAAATTAACCGTAGTTACGGTCAAAATTATGGAAATCAATTTCAGGGTGATTCTTCGTCGAAGAATTGGAGACGAGCTGACAGTCCTCGTTACTTCCAACCTAATAATTTTAGGCATTTCAGAAGAGGATATGGTAACAGAGGCTTTTCCTCGCGTAGACCTCAAAACCAAACAAATAGATGTTCACATCAATGTGGACATGATAATAATCATGGAAACTGTAATTCGAAACAGGATAACAGTTATAATAGAGACAATAATAACTACAGAGATAATAACAACAGTGATAACTTCAGAGGTAACGGTAGTCGCGGTAGATCTCAAAACAAAAAAAAAGAGATATCAGCAGGCTAACTCGGTTCAACAAGAATCTCAGGGAGCCTGTAATCAGGTTTCTGATAATAAAAACTCTGACGCTGTCACTTGTTCTTCTTTTGACTTTGGGAGAGCAAACAAGTGCCCCCAATGCAGTACTTTGTTCGAACCAACTACAATATCGACTTTGAGTTGTGGTCACCCTCTCCCCGCTCTTCCTGCTTCGGTTGCACATGACGGGAGAGGTTCTCTAATCCTACATAAGGGTCTTGTTAATGATACTCCGGTCTCACTACTTTTCGATTCCGGATGCACCACTATTGGTGTTAGACAATCGCTTGTAGATCCATCCTGTGCGACAGGAAGGGTTATCAAATGTGTCACATTTGGCGGCACTCTAGAGAAATATCCTACTGCTGTAATCCACATTGCCACTCCTTTCTTTACAGGAGATGTGCATGCCTGTCTCTTACCTAATCCAATTGCGGACCTTATTATTGGTCGTATCCACGGAGTTAGGGAATGTACCCCACAGCAGATTGCTGCTTGGGAAGATGATAATATGCAAGCTACCAATGCAGTGGTTACAAGAGCACAAGCTCTACAAACACCGCAAACTTCGTTGGATAATAATAATGAAGTTCATAGCCAAGATAGTACCTTGGTTATTTCTCGTGACTCGTTCATAAAATTACAAGAAGAAGATCCTACGCTAAAGAAATTCTTCATTCTTGCGAAGAAAGGTGATCCAAATAAGGATACACAAAGAAAATCTTGGATAGAAATGAAAAACGGCGTACTTGTACGTATGGTACAAGACTCGGCTACGTCAGCACATTCGCAAATTCTTGTTCCCAAGAGTATGAGAGTGCAAATATTGCAGCATGCTCATGACTCGCAATGTGCTGGACACATGGGATTTTCCCGTACAAAGTCGAGAGTCCTTGCGGCTTTCTTTTGGCCCTTTGTTAACAAGGACATTCGTATATACTGCCGATCATGTCAGGTATGTCAGGAGGTCAAATCTAGAGGACCACGACATGCTGCGCCTATCCAGGCTGCTGACATCCCTATTCGGCCATTCCAAAAAATGGCCATAGATATTATTGGCCCTTTTAAGATAAAGTCGGCCAGAGGACATCAGTTTATCCTTACATGTGTCGATATGTGCACACGTTGGCCAGAGGCTATCCCTCTAAAGAGCATATCTACTACAGATATCGCAGATGCTCTTTGGCTGATATTTTCTCGCTTGGGGTTCCCCAGAGAAATACTGTCAGACCATGGCACTCAACTCATATCTGATACTATGTCTCAAGTAATGTCTACCTTACACATTAAAAGATCTCTCAGTAGCATCTATCATCCTATGTCTAATGGGTTAGTTGAGCGTCTGAATAGAACGCTCAAGACTTTACTTGGTAAGATAACTGAAGACCATCCTCAAGATTGGGACAGGGTTTTACCTGCGGCTCTCTTTGCCTATAGAGAGGTCCCAAACGAGCACACAGGATTTTCTCCCTTTGAACTTGTCTTCGGCGCGCGTCCGCGCGGCCCTATGTCTTTATTACACGATCTCATCACTGCCGATGATATTAGTGATGACACTCAATCTTCATATGAGTATGTCATTGCTCTTAGGCAAAAGATCATTGAGGCATGCAAACTAGCGACTGCTTCGTCAGAAATTGCTAAAGAAAAAGCAAGGCAGTTTGCTAACAAGAACAGATGTCTACAACAACTTTGTCCAGGTGACAAAGCATTCGTCCTACTCCCCAGTAGGGAAAATAGACTTCTGATTGCATGGAAAGGTCCATATGCAATAGTCTCACGAATTTCCGATGTTGACTATGTGGTCGATATAGATGGAAAGCATAAGACTTTCCATATCAACATGCTGACGGAATTTCATGAGCGTCCAGACTATTTGCTGCCTATTTTCCAGGCAACGGACGAATCTTCTGTACCTCATGGTCATTACTCATCCCTGTCAGTAATACAGGATGAGGAATCTGTTTTTTCTGATGTCGATCTTCCTCTTCCAGTGGTTCCACTACATTCTATGGAATCTTGGAAAGATGTGTCCATTTCTCCTAATCTTTCTGTTGATGAACATCGTCAAGTCTCGTCGATGTTACAGACATTTAAGGATGTTCTAACCGACATCCCTGGTCACACGAATGTCATAGAACATGACATTATTCTTACCGACAATAATCCTATTAGGGTTAGGCTGTATCCTATCCCTATACACTTTCAGTCACAAGTGGAAAAGGAATTGGATGAAATGATCCAATTAAACATAATTGAACCATCGACTTCTCCATATTCTTCTTCCATGGTTATTGTTCGGAAGAAAGATAAGAACATACGAATTTGCGTTGATTATCGCAAATTAAATCAAGTCACAAAGTTCGATGCTGAACCTATGCCTTTACTAGAAGATCTACTTATTAGACTTTCTAATTCTAGATTCTTCACTAAACTTGACTTGTCAAAAGGTTATTGGCAAGTGCCTTTAGCAGATCATGCCAAACATCTGACTGCTTTCTCTACACCTAGGGGTTTATTTCAATGGAATGTAATGCCCTTCGGTCTTATGAACGCCCCTGCTACTTTCGTTCGCATGATGCGTCGAATTCTTTCTCATCGTTCAGATGTCATCGCTTACTTAGATGATATCTGTCTCTTCAGTGATTCTTGGGAAGATCACTATCTGGGTTTATATGACCTACTGTCTACTCTACGTGAGTATAATCTGACAGCAAAACCTTCTAAAGCTTATATTGGTTTTGGTGAAATTTCTTTCTTGGGTCATCGTGTTGGTCATGGTCTCTTGAAGACAGAAGACCACAATACTTCGAAAATATTGAACATCTCTGTACCTAAGACGAAGAAACAAGTCCGGAGTCTCTTGGGGTTAATTCAATTCTATGGGAGATTTATTCCGAATCTATCTTCGATAATGGCACCTCTGTCAACGTTGTTGAAGAAAGGGTCGCCTAATCTGATTCGGTGGTCTCAGGAATGTCAATCTTCCTTAGACCAGATTAAAAATATATTTTCTTCTCCTCCCATCCTAAGATTACCTACTCTTGATAGAACTTTTGTTCTTCGAAGTGATGCTTCATCCACTGGGATCGGAGCAGCACTTATGCAGGAATATGCTGAAACTCTGCATCCTGTCATGTACATTTCTAGAAAACTAAATGCGGCAGAGAGGAACTACTCGGTTTTAGACCGTGAATTATTGGCTATGGTTTGGTCTATTCTCAAACTACAAAGATTCCTCCTGGGCGCACATTTCATTCTAGAAACTGATCAGAAAGCTCTTACAGCTATTCAGACTAAGAACTTGAAGAGTTCGAGATCCACTCGATATGCTATTGCTCTTCAACCTTTTCACTTCACGGTACGAGCTATCCGTGGGTCGGATAATGTGATGGCTGACATTCTGTCTAGATGCCCACATGATTCCAACTAATACTCTGTTCTATTTCTAGATATACGACAGAGCCATAACACACCTATATTACTGCAATACATTAGCACATCTGTCCTCACTTTAGGTGAACACATACTATTGTGCTTTGTTATCATCTTCTTCTGTTCCATCTTTAATATAAGAAGAAGACTGAGTAGTTAATATAAGGGCCGAAAGTTCACTCGGTCACAATTGTTAATAATAATGTATTGTATAGTATGAAACTTAATGGCTATTAAATAGAATTATATTGGTTGTTTTTTCTCAGCATTTTTTGTTGATCTGAGAAGCTACCTTTCTGTTGTCAAACATGGAGAGTTCCACATTGTACAGTTTCTTTGGAACGACAGGAGATGTGTCCTGGATCGTCATATATGTTTAATTTCATTGTGTAATGGTAATATTAAACATTTAGATAATGTAATATTTAACATTCAATATCAGATGTGTACATCCATTCTAAGCGGTATTAGATTATGACACTGCTATTTGATTATAATGATATGAACTTGCATATTTATATTGTATTTTCATGCAAGCGTAGTGTGTGTTGGTGGCACCTCCCCGATATATTTTTGAATCAGATTTTTTATCTGTTGAGAAATATTCTCACCAGACACTTTATGTGTCAATTTAGCCTCATATTAGGCAGTGCAATTAGTTATCCCCGCATAATTCGTGCGTTGATAAACCGCTTTTGGTTTTACTCTTGGATATTTAAAAAAAAAAAAATGTTGCACATTTTTTTTTTTTTTATCGGGAGGTGGCGGTAATGTTGCTGCTAAAAACTTGTCGCAACTTATTCTGACCATGCATTCTGACTATAGTTAATTTTTAATGCATGGGAAGGAACTCATGGAATTGTAGTCACTTTTATTTCTACAGTCGTCTAATCTTGATAGCTATCGTCAAGAAGTTGTCTTATCTTGATAGCTAGGGTTGCCGATAGTTGTGTGAACGATTTTTGAGTCATGTCCATTTATGGAGCGCTCAGATCGCCAGTTCTTTGAAAACAGTTGGCAATCGCAATGTTTCAAGATTCATTTCCTTTTAAGGTAAAAGGTCTTTAGTCGAACATCGTAGAACATTCTTCGTTTCGTAAAGTTGGCTGAGTTGTATTCGATTCGCGTGTTCTGCGCATGTCTCTTTTTGTGGCGTTGTTTAAACGATTTCCGCCCAGGTCAGTCTGAGCAGAGAAGCTGGTAAGGCGAGACGTAGCTATGTGCTAGTCTTCGCTTAGATTATTCAGGAAGGAGTCCTCATGATTGTTGTTCCTTTTTTTGAGATGATATATCTCCATGTTATTCCTAATGCCTGGAGGCATATGTGATTATTCATTTAATTCCTGATGAACAGGTAAATGAATCCTTTTTTGCTAAGTGACTTTATCGCCATCTTGTGATGTTGACTTTCGCTTAGCCTGCCTTATTATAAAGTCTATATATTATGACAAGTTTGCTCAGCTCACGATCCACTTATATTGTCATGCATCGATTGATGCCTGTCCTACGGACTACTTGCTTCCTGAACTTTGTTGATGGATCTAGGTTTGATACCTTTGCTGTATAAGGAACATAGAGAACAATAATGTGACGCTCGAAAGACATGCCTGTCTTGTTGAGGTCAAAAATAGGAGACCAGATTTAATCTCCTAGCCGATATCTACTAGCTCTTATGGAAAGGGGAAGTTTACCAGTTTACTACCTGACTACATGAACAGCGGTTTACGATATCCTGAAAAGGCACATAATGTACATTATTATAATGCTGTCTGCTGTGCCTGTTGAGTCGACTACTTCGATGATACAATGACTGTTGTGAAAATACCTGTGATGTTTTTTCTGCATAACGATGTCCATGCATTTTGTCATTGTGGCGTACAATATATATTGCCAAAAAACCATCACTGCTGTTTAAAGCTTTATTGACTTTCACATCGTGAGTTAACGTGACGTCATTGTGTGGATTGCCTTGTTTGTAATGCTCACTGTTTGAATACACATCTGTATCCTTACATCACACTTAAACCAGACTACAGACACCACGTTACTACGCCTCATCATCCCTGGTGTCTGAGGGTGGCACACTACTCTGCAAAGGCCAGTATCATAGTACCTTTGGGAAGCAGATGAATTACAACACCCTCAACGTTGTGTAGCAAATGTGACTTCATCCACAGAACATTTTTATACACTACACACATTAATGCTACGCAACAGATGGCTGAATTGGTCAAGCTACTTACTGCATGGAAGGATGCAGCTAAAAGCATGGGGATGAATGAGGCCGAGACTAGGGCTTACATTATGAGGGAACAGGACCGGCAGACGGAGAGAGAGAAAAGGGAAGCGGAGAAAGAAGAGAGGGCCCGACTGGCAGAGATGGACCTGCGTAAATTGGAAGCGGAGAAAGAAGAGAGGGCCCGACTGGCAGAGATGGACCTGCGTAAATTGGAAGCGGAGAAAGAAGAGAAGGCCCGATAGGCAGAGGAGAAAAAGGCAGAGAGGGAGGTGCAGGAAAGGGCTGCGGCGGCAGAGGAGAGAAAAGCAGAAAGGGAAGCAGCAGAGAAGGCAGCAGAGAGACAGCATGAACTTGCCCTGCGTTCACTGGAACTGCAGTACCGATCTTCGGAAGGCAGTTCGGCTAACGGAGATTCTCCCGGAGCAGGGGCGACAGACACCTCAGGAAACGGAGGGCCCCGGATGGCAGCCATGAATTTTCCCATGGACCCTTTTCCTAACGGCAATGAGAAAATTGAGGTATTTTTGGAAAAATTTGAAAGGATGGCAAAGGCATACGGGCTGGATGATAGTCTTTGGTGCCTCAAATTATCCCAATCACTGAAGAACCATGCGTATGAAGTCTATAGCAAGATGCTAGTGGATGACCAGAATAACTTTGAGGCACTGCGGAACGCCCTGTTACAGCGATTCCAATGGACTCCCCGGAAGTGCCAAACAATGTTTCGGGAAAGTCGTCTGGAGAAAGGAGAAAGTTTTCCCCAGTTCGCAGAGAGGCTGAGGAATTACCTCACTCGCTGGAGAGAGTTGTCGGGTTTGGCTAAATCTTTTGAAGGATTGGAAGAATTAGTTCTGTGCGAACAGATAAAGGCCAACATGTCTCCAGACTTAAGGAAGTACCTGGCGGAGCAGGGCGCCCAGCTACTGGACCAGATAATTCTATTTGCAGAAAGGTTCCAGACGGCACAGGCCGAAGTACTGGGCCAGAAAAGAAAACACCCTGACCTGCCAGCTCCGGACAAAGGAGCATCTTCATCGCATTCGCCTTCCTCTTCAGCTCACCAGCAGCAAGGGCCGTCTCGCAAGGAGCCCCCTCCCAGTCATAACCTGCGCTCCCAGCCGCATAACAGAACACAGGGGCCGACTTCTCATGAACCCGTCAGGAACCGGGGAGATAATGAGAGATATTGTAGGTTCTGTCGGACTACTTCTCATTGGACAACACGGTGCCCAAACAAACAACCCGCTCATCAGGTGGCTTGTTTAAGGCCTGTGAGGGTGAAACAAGGGAAGAAGTGGAAACCCTTCCAGTCAGAGAAGTTGTTTTCCAACAGCGGACCAGCCGAAGTGAACGGGACGGAGACAACCTGTTTATTTGACAGCGGGCTTACATACCCCAGCATAGTCGCCCGACACCTGGTGAAGCCCTGGCAGATGACGAAGGAAACAGTGAATATTGGTGGAGTTTTAAGGAAAGGGACTTCACAGTGCTTTCCGGTAGCCAATATTGAGGTGAAATGTAGGTTCGTGTCTGGCACCATCAATACAGCTGTCACGGCTCAGCCAGCCTATGACTTCATTCTCGGCAACCCATATTTAGTTTTGGGGAACCCGACCACACCGATCCTTGCTGATGCAAGGGGGCCTACTGCAGGCCAGATAAGTGAAAAAGGAGAACCCCTAATTCACGGAGCCCCGAGCAAGCTCAAACATAGCTGTCGTGCCAAGGAGAGGTGCAACGCCTCTGACGACAGTGATATGTTAATTGCAGAGGCAAATTCGCCTGCCAGCCCTGTTCAGCCAACCGGCCAAACAGTGGTGACGACGCCTCTGATTCAGGAAGTACACTCTTTGTTGTCGGGAATTAGGCCCCCGATGGTATTAGCTCCTTCAAGTGAGGGACATACTGACAAGAGCGGTATTACATATGTCAACGACCAGCGCCATCTTCATAGGGCACAAGATAGCGGTCTGAGCAAGCATATAGTTCCAACCAGCCCTGGAGCCCCATCCGACCAGCACTTTACTCAAACGGAGGAGGACAGTGATCTGAGTATCCGTTTGCCTATAGACGGAAGTGGGCCCCACAACTCTAGTATCTCGTTTACAGGAAACGACTCTTGTAACGAGGAGCCTGGAAAATGGGCTATATTTTCCAATTTGTTTCAAGGAACATTGGAACCAGTCCCTGAGAGCTTTATCTCAGATTCTCCGCGATCTAACGGGATCTTAAACCGTCAAGTGTCACTGCAGGACACATTCCAACTGACGCCAGTAACTCTCACAGGGGAGGGCAAGGTTGAAGGTAGAACCAGGGTGTTAGACGGAGAGCTCCCGTGGTCTACATTTTCATCTCACCAACTTTTCAGGCCAGAAAAGAGTGAGAAAAGCGACCTTACGCATTTGCAAGGAGCTACTTTGGAGAGCTCTGTCCCGCTTCATGTTGGTAGGGGAAGAGCGAGTCCAGAACCACTGCCAGGGGCAGATATTACCTACCTGTTCCGGAAGGTAGAAGCTATTGAGATCAGTGAGGACTCAATAGAAACCCAGCAAGAAATTGGAGGCTCTACACCAGAGGAAACCGAGACGTTGCATCGTTCTCGCACTGTACCAGCGGTCACAAACCTGCTAACGCGCAGCGAGGAAGTCGCCATTGCCAGGTCACCACAGCGCCCGCCGGTCACAGCAGCTGACCAGGACAGCCGTTTGATGGTCATAGCAAGGGAAAGTTCAGACCCGCCATTAGACGGCACAGGTCCGAAGAGAGATCAACTCTCCCAACGGAGCATAGGAGCTCATTCTGGGAGAGGAAGAAGGAGGAAACGCAAAAGAGGAAGGTCGAAGAACACTGAATAGGAGGGGTAAGGACAGACAGCCTTGTAGACAGAGTTAAGGGCCAGTGCGAAACACAGAGATTTCAGTAATGAGATCGTTGCTCAATCTTTGAAAGGGGGGAGTGATGTGACGAAAGTACTGAGATTCTGTCTTTCAAATGGCCCATGTCTTTTTCTCCTTGCAATTTGTTCACTATTTTTAGGAGGGATTTCAGAAAAAAATCCTTCTCCATGTTTCTTCTCCTTCTATTATTTACGTTTTTTCAAGATGAGATCATGATAGAGTTTGATCTCATCTGCTTTATGGTTCTTCTTTATGTGTTTAGAGTATGGGTGTAGGAAGATTGGTGCAGTATTATTCTAGATTAAGATTTTAGATTCTAGATCAGGATTTGCACCAGTGTAGTCTTGTTAAAGATATTGCGTGCTCATAGACGCATTTTCGGGAGTTAAATTATTTGCGGCCATTTTTGCTTCATTTCCGCAGTATAGGGCTAGGACTAATTCCCGGTTCTTTGCCTAACAGAAACTGGTTGCATCAGAATGATCTAAGGTTCTGATTGGCTGAGAGCTAACTGCAGTTGAAATGCAGAGCTCCCATTGGTTTAGAACCACGCCGCGCATATGACGTCATGAAGTCGGCGCGTGGGGGTCTTGATAATAAATAGGCTCGCATTTCATATTTTCGTTCTCTTTTAATGTAAATTGCCAAGCCGGGTGCCAGAAGCAAATTGTCGATTGCCTTTCAGTTGGACATTCGAGATTTGGTAAGCATGAATTTTTGCGTGAGGACTTTATTTAATTTTTCTAGTCCTAGCCGATCATTTAAGTTTCTTTGGGCAGTTTAAGTTTAATGTTAATTCTCATCGCTAGAGCCATCAAATACGATCTTAGTGATAGACTTGAAACTTTATAGGTCCATTTAATTCCTTACTGCAGGAATAACGTTATTTAAGATGGTTTGAAAGTTAGATGCCACGGACGTGCTTTGTATTTATTGCAAAGTAGGTCGGGAGAGAAACCCGCATCTGCGGATCATATTTAATTACAGAGTAGCGGGAGTCTGTGTATTTGTGATTTTATTGAGAATGTAATGCTGCAAGTTATTTATATTATAGTACACTTCTATAGGTGGACGAGGGGAGAAGAGGTGGAATTTGTAAAGCACGTGGGCGCGTTGGTTACGGTACATTTATTGATACGATGTTCAGAGGGACGAGGGGGAGAGAAGCACGTGGTCATAAAATTGTAACCACGTGTTTGTAACTACTGAGATTTAATTGATAACCATTATGTATAACTTTTGACGGCATATATATGCTAGCATCTAACAGGGTTATATGTTATTGATTGTGCATTATTGTTCTGTGAATTCAGAAGATGGGAGAAGTAATTTTAAAGGGAATTATTTTGTATTACATTTTGAATGTGATTACTATTATTGACGGGAAGTTTAGGAATTCCTAGAGATAGAGTATTTTTGTGTTAATAATTTGCTGCATGTAGTGTCAGCGTAAGAAGTAGGCCACAGTACGTCTGCCCAGACGGGCCAGTGAAAATATTGTTGTTGCTCGTAGTTAGTCAGGCAGAACCTGGGTCAGACGGTCTGCGGTGTTGTATTACCGGGTGATGTTTATTTTGACTCGGATAGAGAGAAGAGAGGGGAGTTACGGGTTGAAGAGTAAGGGAGTTATTTGTTATTTGAAATAGAGTATTAACGTTTTGTTTAGCTGTTGTTTTTGCTTTTGTCTAAACAGCAGGTACCGGCTTTTGTGGGGAAGAGCAGAATTTTGATACTACAAAATTTCTCCCACGGCACAGTGGTGGCATTCGCAGACACCCAAAGTCTCGCGTTCATTGCCAGTGGTGGAAGGAGAGAAAGAAAAGATGTTTTTCCCAGGCAGGGGAAGACATTTTCCAGCGACTAGGATTTTTTATGGATAAATCCTGAGCTCCGACGCTCGTTACACACGCAGATTTGGCATGCTGCCAGCGTTGTGGTAATTTTATGTTCGCTTCTTCACGGCCATAATAACGCCGAAAAGCCCATCGCCCAGTCATAGGTAATCGGGCAGGTAAATTCAGAGTGGTAGGAGAAGCCAGCTACAGTTCCAGTCTAGAATCCAGTGGGGTTCTGTTAAACCTTAGTCATCAATTCCAGAGTTCATGGAGAGAGAGAGGGGTAAACATTCTCTCTACTGAAGTCAGCACAGATAGGCAGAACTGATAGTTTTGGTGAATCATAGCAGAGGACCGCTGCTGAATTTTAGAGGTGCAGTTAGTTGTGTTCAGGAGATTCCAGGATAGGCTGTGTAGAACCGAAGTCTGTGCAGAGTTGGTGTAGACACTTCGTAGTCGTTCCAGCTATCAGTGGACTTAGAGTTAGAGTTAGAATTTAGAAGAGCTAGTTGGAAGTGGAGACTCGACATCCGAGATCCCACCCAGTGCAGTGTAGTTATTTCATTTTAATCTTACCTTCTCTCTCCATACAGATGAAACTTGTGGGTGACGGGTTGGGTTTTGATGTTCAACATTTGAAATTTTTCCTGAATCTGTTTTTGTTTTCAGGAGTGCTTACACTGCATTTTGTTCTTTGACATGTATGAGATTATTTGTGTATAGGTGTTAATAAACTTGTAAATTATAGTTGGAATCAGTCACCTTATTTACGTACAGTAGCTATATGTTGTCTGTATCTTGGTGTATGTGAATCATACTTGAACCTTATCCCCTTAGGGTAGTTAGAGGTGGTTCGAGGCCATAGCAATTTAAACGTCCGAAGTGGCGAGGAAAGAATCAACCTCGGTTCTCAACCTCGGAGCCAATGGTCTCAACTTTCACATTTTGCACTATATTTCTATCTGAATCTATCATTTCAGTCTTTCTTCTTACTATTGTCTTGTCACTATATGTAGACAGTCTCTAGTCCTAAAACCATTTCGTGACAACAGCCTATCCTGAAATCTCTTGCATACTGCTACACAATTAACTCGTCAAAAAAAAAACCTTCAGCAGCTGTCATCTGCTATACTTGGGACAACACTGCGATGACTTCTGTGGAGAGTATGGTCACCCTCTCTCTCTCTCCACCATTCTGGAACTGATGACTAAGGTTTACAAAAAGAACCCCACTGGATTCTGGAAATTGGAATAGGTAGCTGGTTTCTCCAAACACCTCTGGAGTTACCTGCCCTCTCCCTCCTATGGGTTCAGGCCTTCGGCGTTATTATGGCCGGGACGAAGTGAAATAATTACGACAACGCTGGCAGCATGCCAATTTTGCGTGGGTAACAGAACTAGCTTAGCGCTCATGGATTTTCCCACGAATGCTATTTCCACTAGAGAAAGGTCTTCCCCTGCCTGGAAAAACGGGTTTGTTCTCTTTTCTTCGTCCGCCTCTGGCAAGATCTCAAACCCTGCGTCTGAGATGCCAATCTTTTTGCCGGGAGGAAGTTATTGCAACTTCCGCTCTGCCCCCTCAAAAAAAAAGCCGCGCTACCTGCAAATCTCGATTTTCCCCTGAAAGGCAATCGACTTTGAATCAGGAACGCGGCTTGGCAATTAATTTTTAGAGACCGAACTTATGAAATTCGGGTGTATTTATTATCAAGACCCCACGCGCCGACTTCATGACGTCATATGCGCGGCGTGGTTCTAAAGCCAATGGGAGCTCTGCATTTCAACTGCAGTTAGCTCTCAGCCAATCAGAACCTTAGATCATTCTGATGCAACGTGCATGGGTTTTAGACAAAGAAACGGGAATAAGCTCTGCCCTCTAGTGGCAATGAAACAAAAATGGCCAAAATATATATATATATAAAATCCCGAAAAATGTGTCTAGCTGCATGCCTATCTTTAAAAAAAAAAACCCAACTGGTGCAAATCCTGATCTAGCCTCTATAATCTTAATCTAGAATAATACTGCACCAATCTTCCTACACACACACACTCTAAACACATAGATCAAACTCCATCGTGATCTCATCTTGAAAAAATGTAAATAATAGAAGGAGAAGAAACATGGAGAAGGATTACCTGTAATCCCTCCTAAAAATATAGTGAACAAATTGCAAGGAGGAAAAGACATGGGCCATTTGAAAGACAGAATCTCAGTACTTTCGTCACACATACATTAGACAGTCTTACTTGTTTCTTATATAAGCATACATTAGACAGTCTTACTTGTTTCTTATATAAGCATACATTAGACAGTCTTACTTGTTTCTTATATAAGCATACATTAGACAGTCTTACTTGTTTCTTGAAGTATCCTGTGGCAAACTCATCAGCAAAAGTTAGAAAGTGAGTGATATTATGGAGAAGATGGTAGTCTTTCAGATGGTTCATCAAGGTTGTACCATAACCCTGCAACAAAACGACAAGAATAACATTTCATGGATGATTCCAAATGAACATTAAAAACTGAAGTTGTTTATATAAAAGGATTAAAAACTGAAGTTGATTATAAAAGGATTAAAAACTGAAATTGTTAATAAAAGGATTAAAAACTGGTTGTTTATAAAAGCATTAAAAGCTGAAGTTGTTATTAAAAGCTGAAGTTGATTATAAAAGGATTAAAAACTGTTTATAAAAGGAATAAACAATTAATTTGTTTATAAAAGTAGTAAAAACTGAAGCTGGGAAAGTAATATACTTAACTTCCTCTTACATGTAAACTGAAGTTGTGATTTGATGATAGTAGTGCTTTCTTCAAGTAACGTTGTTTATTATGAATAAAGCTATTGGCACAGTAATAATGAGCACATTGTGCAGAAGACAAGTCAGTGATGAAAACAGGATTAGTAGTGCAAGAATAGTTGAAATATTTTCAAACTGACCTAGCCAATATAAAAATAATGAGAAAAAAGTTTAATGTAAAAAAATCCCCATACTAAAAAGAGACTGACAATCCTGATGTAAATACTGGGGTGAGAGATATATGGCTTGAAAAAAATACTCATGTCGATATTTGGAAGATGGTGGCATGGCTTAAAAACACTAGTTATGTAAACACTGGGAAGAATGAACCATGACGTAAAAATAATAGTGATGTATTGAGAAGAGAGAGATATGGCTTGAAAAACAATAGTGATGCAGACATTGGAAAGAGAAAGACATGGCTTAAAAACAATAGTGATGTAGTGAGGGATAACTGAGGAGAGAGATATGGCTTAAAAAAAGCAATATGGATTATGACATTGGGAAGAGAAAGACATGGCTTAAAAACAAGTGATGTAGTGAGAAGAGAGAGGTATGGCTTGAAAAACAATACTTATGTACACATTGGGAAGAGATATGGCTTAAAAACAATAAAAGGACTAGAGTTCAATTATGAGCAACAATTTTGTCTTTATCAGAAACATTCAAAGATTCATTGAAGCTAACATCTTATACACAGATACAACGCAATAACTATGCTGACAACAAAATAAAGTTAACAAAACATGTTTGACTAATACAAACTAGAATCAAGCAAAATTTCATCTTAAGCCTTCATCTCTGTGGATCTCTAGTATTGCTAAATGCCAAAGAAAGACGTTTTCACCGTTGCATCTGTGAGATCTATAACATTGCTCTGAATGACAGTTTCATCACAAACAATTTTTTCCCCCTTCATATACAAAATCAAAACCATCATCAAAAGATTTCTTACCTTGACTTGTTCACTGGAAGTGACAGCGCAGAAGACAATTTCTGTGAAACACTGGGTAGGAAACATTCTAAAACATATTCCTCCAATCACGTGATTCTGTTTGATCAAGACCAAGCACTTGTGCTTTCTGTAAATGAATAATTTTGGATTTATTTATTTGGATCTACACGCTTTTACATGTAACAAAATATAAACTGAAAACAGAACACCTGTAACAAAATATAAAGTAACAAAATATAAACTGACAACAGAACACATGTAACAAAATATAAACTGAAAATAGACCACATGTAACAACATATAAACTGAAAATAGAACACATGAAACAAAATATAAACTGAAAATAGAAAGAAAATGTACACATGTAACAAAATATAAACTGAAAATAGAAAGAAAATGTACACATGTAACAAAATATAAACTGAAAATAGAAAAAATGTACACATGTAACAAAATACAAATTGAAAATAGAACACATGTAACAAAATATAAACTGAAAATAGAAAGAAAAAAATGTAAACATGTAACAAAATATAAACTGAAAATAGAACACATGTAACATTATATAAACTGAAAATAGAAAGAAAATGTATACATGTAACATATAAACTGAAAATAGAAAAAAAAATGTACACATGTAACAAAATATAAACTAAAAATAGAAAGAAAATGTACACATGTAACAAAATATAAACTGAAAACAGAAAGAAAATGTATACATGTAACAGGTGATTGTGATGCTACACTGTAATTCTGACTTTTAACAGGCCCGATTCTGTGGTTCTATTTTGAATTTTCACCAGTTTTTTTTCTTCTGATCACGCGATTTTCCGTTGTTTACGGAAATCGCTATTTTCGGGCACGCTTTTTCACCATTTTTATTTCTTCTCATTTGAATATATATCGTGTTTGGTATTTTTTTTGAGTAGATAAATTAAATGGGTTCGTTTATGATGGTAGGTTTATTTTATTCTAGCATCAGTTTTACTTTCTTCTGATTTTTCGCGATTCCCGTAGATTTCGTTGTTTGCGAAAGTCGCCATTTCGGGCACTCCTGTATGACGCGTCGGAAACACGCGGCCATCACGTAATGTGACGCAATTTCCGGACACGCGCAGCTTGGGATATGCGTGGGAGAGGAATTCGCGTGGGTGTTTTCTCTTGTATATAATGAGGGAGGAAACCGCGGGCAATTGTCTCTGAAGAAATAATTGCCTGGCCGTAGGACGTCGTAATTATCGTTCTCCACTGTGGGAAAAACCAGCGATGAATTGCGAGTCTCGGCGAAACAGTGGGGAGCATAATTTTGTCAAATAAAATTATCCACGGCAAAAGACATATCTCAGGGTCAGAGTACTCTAGTTATCGTCAGGAGCAAAAGAAAAATACTCTACTGTCTCTGGCAGTGAAGCCCCTATGCTTCAGCTGGAACGGGGTTTATTTATCATACAGCCCGGAGCATCGCTATTATAGTCTCTAGCAACGGCAGGTGGCCGTGAGACTGAGTTACATTGCCTACAGCCAGAACTTTCATTCATTCATAACCCTCCACTCCCAAAGGAGCATAAACAAAAAATCCTCCTGTCACGTTTCATCTGTTCTCTGTTCTCCTCATCATTTTCACCTCTGTTTCCAACTCTCTTCTCCATGTACTTCTTGGTCTTCCTCTGCCTCTCTTGCCCTGGGGGTTCCAGAACAAGGACTGCCTTGTAATGCTATCAACAGGTTTCCTCAGTGTGTGTCCTATCCATCGCCATCGTCTTCTTCTCATCTCTTGTTCCACTGGCACTTGTCCGGTTCTTGTCATCAGTTCCACATTGGTAACCTTGTCATACCATTTTAATCCCTCTATTCTACGCAAGCACCCATTTATGAAAGTCTGTAGCTTTTTGGTTGTTGTCTTTGTTGTTCTCCATGTCTCCGAGCCATACAATAGGACTGACTTCACATTTGAGTTGAAGATTCTTATTTTCGTGTTGGATCCTATTTCTCTTGAACTTTAGGTCGTGTTTTTTTTTTCTCTCTAACTCCGGAGCGGGTTAAAAGAGGGAAGCTATTCAGCAGCAGAGAAGTTTTGTCGACAGTTCATCAAGTACCTCATGCTTGACGCCAGAACTTCATCATCATCATCGCAGAATTCAGGAACAGGTGACAGGGTTACCATGCCTGGTCTTGAAAGGAACGAGAGGAGAGCGTAACGGAGACGCAGCATCATCAGTCGGCGAGTGTTGGAGAGGCACTGAGACCAAGAGCAATAGAGAGAGAGAGAGAGAGACGGAGGGAGAAAATAGACAGGACCAGTGGGGTCTGTTCAGTGTCCAGTTGGAGGATAGACACTGAGCCATTGTGTTACTCCAAGTCTATTATTTTAGCATTTCCAGTGGTGTTAGATAGCGGCGCATATCACCTAACCAGTGGAAAGCTGTGTAGACGGTCGTTGAGGAAGAGTCAGCAGGACTAAGACAGTAAAATCTTAGTTGTGTTAGAGAGTGGAGGCTAAAGTTGACAGCCCCACAATATCAGAGTAGATTAAATCACTAATCATTTTATTGTTCCTCAGCAGGGTGACAGAAAGAGTGAATGTGATTTGGGGTTTGGGGTTTTTTTCAGTGTCTACCTAATTTCATTGTTACTTGGGTTTTTTTTTTCAGGCCGTGCAACAGTGCACGCTATCGACTGACTTGATGACGTATGATGCCATTTTATGTTTTTCTTGTATGTAAATAAATATATACATATATTATTTACTGGATCAGCTTCTATTCTTTACTATACTTGCTTTATGTCGTCTGTATAGTGGTGTCTGTGGTCGTATTTATACACCTTATCTCCTTGTGTTTCAAGGCAGTCAGAGGCGGGGAGACTATAGCCATTTTTTTTTAGTCACGAAGCGGCAGGGGGAGATTCAAATCCTGGGTCTATCTCTTGAGCCAATAGTCTCATCTGTCCACAGGCATGTCATTTTCCATCTAATTCTATCTTCTCAGACTTTCTCATACTAGGATCTTACTTTCATTCAGGCAAACTCTATAAACTTAAAACCACTTCGTGACAGTGATATAGCACTGCTAAAAGGACAAGAAGAAACCTAACAAAATATTTCACAATAATTCTTGATAAAAAAAATGAGGAGGATAGCAGAAAGATGATCTGCGGGGCAAACGAACATAGGTAATGCTTCTTACTAGGACAAGGGAAAAAAGAACTGCAGAACTGCCTACATTACAGCCACAAGCCGTTGTCTGGGACAAACAAACAAAATAGGTAATGCATCTTCCTAGGACAAGGGACAAAAAAAAACCTGCCTACATTACAGCCACAAGCCATTGTTTATGTCAAACAAATGAAAACAGCCGCGGCCAGACGATGCATCAAGGCCTAGAATCCCACCCGCTGCAGACCCAAATAGAACGGTCCCAGCTGGGATGGTTTGGCCATGTCTGCAGAATGGGAGAGGATCGGCTGCCACGACAGGCATGGGAAGCGGGGAGCCAGGGATCCGGACCTCCGGGACGGCCCGGAGTCCGCTGGGAGGGCAACGTTGGACAATCTTTGGGGGACCGAGGAATAGAATGGAACCAGGCCAGGAGGAGGACAGCTGATGGAATAGTCTGGCGCTCTCTCTTCCAAACCTCTACACCTCACGCTAGAAGAGGAACGACTAAGTAAGTAAGTAAATGAAAACAGAAAATAAAGAAAGTGAGAACTAATCAAAATACATACAAAAACTAAGTGAAAATGCCTGTCAGAGTGGCCATTTTGTCCTCTGGAGTTGACGAAAGTGGCACCAGTTACTTCTGTTTACAGACAGTGTCACTATCATTTATTTTGTATGTATTTTACTTAGTTCTCACTTTCTTTCCTGTTTTTGGTCGTTCGTTTCTGGTGAAGGTTTCTCACTTTCTTTCCTGTTTTTGTTTGTTTCTAACAAAGTCCTTACAGCTTGAACATAGGCAATGTTTTATATCCTTTGAAGTAAGGAACAATCCCTATTTTCTAGGGCTGGGATCTTCAATGATTAATTAATCAGTCGGTTAAAAAAAATTGTCAGTGGTTAATTGATCAAACATATTTAAATAGATTATTCCATTTTTAGCAATGATCATGTTTTTTTTGCTTAAATGGTTAGTGTTTTGTGATTTGGAATTTGACAAGTATGGTCAATAATACTAAATTGTGTGGTTGTAACGTTTCAGTATTTTCATTATATTTGCAGGACAATGTTGCCTTAAAACAAGGAAAATAAACTTTTTTTAAGCCCTTAGTGATTTTTAAAAAAATATTTGTGGTTTAAAAAAATAATTTATCAAATTGTTCTAAATTGATCGATTAATCTTCAATTAAATAAATTAGATTAATCAATTAAGATTTTTAAAATCAATTCCAGCCCTACTATTTTTGTCTATCCCACAGAAATTCTTTCCAGAGAGACTAACGGAAGTAATAAGAGGCAGTTTTAGCAAGTAAAGATAAATAAAGCAAATAATGGATGATTTTTATCACATAAAGAAGGGAACCAGAGGCCTGTAAACAGTAAATAAATATTACACATAAATAAAGGTATGTTTTTAGGCACTCATGAATAATAAAGAAGTAGAAAACTAGAAAATAGAAAAACAGACATGAGTGGCTTGCCGGGGAATCGAACCCAGGACCTTCCATGCGGCACCCCTGCCTAGCTATGGAAGCGAATCACACTATCCTCCCTGCCAGCTAATCACCATGTGATACCAGCATCTCATTATGATTTACTGAACATTTTAAAAATGAAAGCCACAAAACAAGTCTGAAAACTTACGGATCAAACACTAATCGCGTAATGTACTCCTTGGGCATGCGAGGAAGCTGGTGGGAAAAGAGATTCTGCACTTCAATCAACCACAGAAAAACCTGGTTGCTCGGCCGATGACTCAGAGAATTGTTGATGATGTGGAAATCTATCTTGCCATCTTTTTCCTCTTGCCTGGCTTGTTCATCTCTGGCTGCATGTGTGGCACATATTGTCTGTCACCAAGATCAAGAATATTGCTAACTTTAACAAACCAAACCAGGGGATATAATATATATTTGTCAAGAACGGTAATCAAAACTACATTATGCATGGTTTACGAGGGTTCCTACAGAGAACAATAAGGAACAGAGCTACTGCAGGAGAGCCTGGCATGAGATAACTGAAGTTTATACTTGACAGGAATCTGAATGTAATGAATGAATACAAAACTATTAAAGGTACAACTGTTAGAAATCATGGAAAAAAACCAAAGGTCATGGGTCATGATAAACAACTAACTGTCATGAATAATGGACAAAATCAAAACATGAGTCATGGAAAACACCTGTCATGAATCATGGAAAACAAAACTAACCTCAGGCCCAACCATACTGGTATCTGCTTCACCATCAGAATCCGCTTCAGCTAGAACCTCTTGAAGTAGCTCTTTTGAAATGTCTCCATCAATCCTTGGCCTTTTTGCCCCATCACTGAGTCCTGCTTCATCAGCTTTTCTTTTTTCTGAAATATGAATTTAGGTGCTACTGCTTCCTCTATCTAATACATACATTTGTATTTCTACAAAAACTTTCCCTTTTTAAGACAAAAGTATATTTAGCAAAATACGCAATTTTTTAATTTTTTAAGCCTGGTGTGCACAGCCACAATGTAGTGAAATTTGCTAGATAAATGCTACACATGGTTAATTTAGAGAGATTCAGATAATATTAAAATATTTTCCTGGACTTTGAGATACAACTAGGCCTTCTCTGACTCTACTTCAATAATCTTGACTTTCCCACAAGGACAGACTAGTTTCTTGTTATAAAACTTTACTAACATACACATTTCATGGTAAATTAAACTTCACGGTGCATCGTAATAGATTCCTCCCCTAAGCAAATTCAATGCAGTATTTCAAAACTTTTTCTCCACATATATACTATCTCTAACTGAGCAACAAAGTAAGACTTTAGGCGAGATACTAACAGCATCACAGAACGTACCTTCTTTAGCCAGTAAAGCTAACTGCTGAACACTAAAAGACCATCACATACACAGTGTGATGTCTTACTTACCTGCAGCTTCCTGAGATCGAGATGACTGCCGACCACTAGTCAGAAGGCCAGCATTAATATTCAGAACACCACTAGCATCAGTTCCCACAGTAGATGATGTAAAACGACTCAGACCACTGACGCCTGCTGCTGCACCAGGACTCACTAAATGTACAAAGTACATGACAGAAAATTCATCATTCTGATACACTTAAAAGTGGCACAGGTTAAATAAAATATGAATAATAATATTTTCATAATATTTCCCAGGGGTCTCTGAAGAGACAAAGAATAGTAGCCTACTACTTCACCTTCAGGCATGTTGTACAAGGTGACCAATATGAGGTTGTCAATGTGGCTGGCAACCTCACTATGTAAAACTGCTGCAGAAACCACTGCTGCATGAGCATGTGACTTTTTGGTGCAGGCTTCCTATAAGGGGAACAGCTGCAATGGTGGCTCCATGCTCCATCTGGAGCTCAAAGGACAATGATGATGATGAATGTTTTGGACCTGATCCATACATGTATCATCCACACAGAGAAAAACTTGACATCTGAGATTGTTCTCTTAAGATTGAAACAAATACAAAGTATGGAGAAATGCACATAAAAACCCAACTAGAGTGGAAAGAAGCTCAGATTTATTTTTTGTTCTTTTGTATGTACTGGTAATTTAATAACTACCAATGTCAAACATTTAACAAGACAATACATCAAGGCCTAAAAACCCAACCCCTGCAGACCCAAGTAGAACAGTCCCAACTGAGATGGTTTGGCCATGTCTGCAGAACGGGAGAAGATCGGCTACCACGACAAGCATGGGAAACTAAGAGCCAGGGATCCAGACCTCCAGGACAACCCAAAGTCCGCTGGGAGGATAACATTAGACAATCTTTGAAGGACCGAGGACTAGAATGGAACCAAGCCAGGAGGAAGACAGCTGATAGAATAGTATTGCGCTCTCTCTTACAAACCTCTACACCCCACAGTAGAAGAGGAACGAATAAGTAAGTAAGTAAGTCAAACATTTAACAAACCCCAGGACAATGAGACGTAACTAATTTATTCTTCTTCTGCGTTCAGTTTGTTAGTCATGCTAACTCTGCAGGCCTGTTAAGTCCACAGTCTTTTCCAGGTCCATGTGGCAGTCCCATAGCTTCTGCCTCAGCTCTGCACCCTCTGGCCAGGTTTCACTTCATAGGTCATTGTGGGCTGGGCCGTTTTGCAGAATGTGTTCAGAGGTCTGGATTCTGGTTCCACACTGACGTTCATTAATGTGAGATATCCTGAGGCAACTGAGGTGGCAAAGTAATCTGCAGTGGCCAGCTCTAAGGCAGAAAAGGAGGGTCTGCTGGTGCCTATAGAGCTGGTGGAGTGGATCGGTTCTGTTGTCCATATTCTTTTCTTTCTCCCACTGGTTGTTGTCACTAAATGGTTTTACGACTAGAGGCTGTCTACATATAGTGACAAGACACTAGTGAGAAGAAAGACTGAAAGGATAGATTCAGATGAAAAATGACAGTGCAAATGTGAAAGTTGAGACCATTGGCTCCAAGGTTGAGAACCGAAGTTGACTCTTCCTCACCACTCCGGACGTCTAAATTGCTATGGCCTCAACCACCTCTAACTACCCTAAGGGGATAAGGTTCAATTAAGATTCACATACACCACGATACAGACAACAGATAGCTACTGTACGTAAATAAAATGACTGGTCCAGACTATAAAGGTACAAGTTTTATTATACACCCAAACAAGTAATCAAATACATGTCAAAAGGATAAAAATGCAGTGTAAGCACACCTGGAAAACAAATTCAGGCAAAATTACAAATGATGTATCATCAAACCCAACCCTTCACCCACAAGTTTCACCTGCATGGAGGAAGAAGGTAAGATTAAATTAAATAAACCACACTGCACTTGGTGGGGTCTCAGCTGTCGAGCCTCCACTCCAAACTAGCTGTTCTAACTTCTAATCTCAATTCTAAGTACACAGTCAGCTGGAACTACTGTGAAATGTCTACACAATCTCTGCACAGACTTCGTTTCTACACAGCCTATCCTGAAATCTCCTGAACACTGCTACACAACTAACTCATCTAAAACTTCAGCAGCTGACCTCTGCTATGCTTTTCATTAAACTTTGCGCTCAGTTCTGTCTATCTGCTATACTTGGAACAAAACTGTATCAGTTCTGTCTATCTGCGCTGACTTCTGTAGAGAGAATGTTCACCCTATCTCTCTCCACAAATTTTGAAAAATTGATGACTAAGGTTTAACACTCTGGAGTTACATGCCCGCTCCCTCATCTGGTTTCAGGCCTTCGGCGTTATTATGGCCGGGACGAAGCGAAATAAATTACAACCACGCTGGCAACCTGCTGATTTGCGTGTGTAAGAAGATTGAGCATCAGAGCTCCAGATTTTTCCACCAAAATCCCTTTCACCTGGAGAATGTCTTCCCTGCCTTGGGAAAACGTTTTTTTTTTCTCTTCTTCCACCTCTGGCAATTAACGCCAAACTTTGCGTTTTCTGCGAATGCCACAACTTTGCCGTGGGAGAAATTTTGTGGTATCAAAATTCCGCTCTCTCTTTCCCACAAAGCCGGTACCTGCAAACTCGAATGTCCCACTGAAAGGCAAATCGACTATTTGACTCTGGCACGCGGCTGGCAATTATCATTAGAGAGACCAAGCCATGAATTAAGGGCCTTTTTATCATCATAGAAAGCACGCTGACCTCTTGACGTCATATGCATGGCTTTGTTCTAAGCCCCAAAGAACGCGCTGCCATTCAAAGCAGTTAAATCTCAGCCAACCAGAATTGTAAACAACTCTGGCTCATCCGGTTACTGCCAGCACGTGCTAAAGTCACTACCCCCATTGAACAAAGAAACGGGAATTAAGTTCAGCCCTCTACTGTCAATTTAAGCAAAAATGGCCGAATTATATTCAATTCCCAAAAAATACATCTATGGCCCCGCCAATCTTTAAAAAGACTAAAACTGGTGCAACTCTGATCTAGGCTCTATAATCTTTCTTCTAGAATAACACTACAACAATTCCCTACGCACCAACTCTAAACACATAAAGAAGAAACATAAAGCAGATGAGATAAAACTCCATCGTGATCTCACTCTGAAAAACGTAAATAATAGAAGGAGAAGAAACATGGAGATGACTCTGTGGTGTTGTATTTGTCTTCAATCATTTCCTGAACCAAATTTTTTAGTTGGGGGGGAGGTCTGGTGGTCTTTTTTCTTATTCCAGGGACTTCTTCATCGTTCACTCTCAAATAACCACATCTCTCTTACTTATAAAGCTGGCAGTCCATCTCAGGCTTCTCTCGTCACCATACAGCTTCTTCCTCAATTGGGATTGAGAAGGTCACGCTGTCACTCTGCTCCTCTAATGGAGCTGACAGTCTTGGAGGATATGTTCTACTCTTTGTTTGTCCTCCCCACATTTTTTTTCAGACTAAATGATATTTCATGCTGTGAGTTAAGAAAATTTCTTTGTAAAGTTATCAATTCTCTCCCAAAATATTTCATCTTTTCATTAAAAATTATCTCTGATTTATATTTTCTAATAAAAGTTCATTCTATTTCCTACTATTTGATGAAAAGCAGGTGTAAACAAAAATAAGTAACACATCTTACTGGGACAAATGCCACAAGGCGTGAGAAGGAAGACTGGAAAATTAGATTTTGAAGAAAATGATAGTGCATATGTGAAAGTGAAACTATTGGCCTCGAGGTTGAGAACCTAGATTGGACTCTTTCCTCGCCATTTCGGACGTTTCTGCTGGCTATAGTTTCGAACCACCTCTAACTACCCTATGGGGATAAGGTTCAATTAAGATTCACAAACACCAAGATACAGACAACATATAGCTACTGTACTAAATGAAATGACTGATGCCAGCTACAGTTTATACAAGTTTATTATACACCTATAAACAAACAAACATATGCATGTCCCATACATAAAGTGCGAGGATGCACACCTGAAAACAACAATCAAGCACAGTTAAAATGCATCAACCCCAACCCCTCTCCCTCAAAAAGGCAACCTGTATGGGGACAGAAGTTAGGATTAAACAAAATAAACCACACTGCCCTAGGTGGGGTCTCAGATGTCAATTCTCCACTTCAACAACTATTCTAAATTAAATGTTGAGTGCACAGTCAGCTGGAACAACTACAAAGTGTCTACACCAACTCTGCGCAGACTCTGTTTCTACACAGCCTATCCTGAAATCTCTTGCACACTGCTACACAATTAACTCGTCAAAAAACGTCAGCAGCTGTCATCTGCTATACTTGGGACAACACTGCGACGACTTCTGTGGAGAGTATGGTCACCCTCTCTCTCTCCACCATTCTGGAACTGATGACTAAGGTTTAAAAAGAACCCCACTGGATTCTGGAAATTGGAATCGGTAGCTGGTTTTGCTACTACCACTCTGGAGTTACCTGCCCGCTCCCTCCTATGGGTTCAGGCCTTCGGCGTTATTATGGCCGGGACGAAGCGAAATAATTATGACAACGCTGGCAGCATGCCAAATTTGCGTGTGTAACAGAACGAGCTTCAGCGCTCATGGATTTATCCACAAATCCTAGTTCCACTAGAGAAATGTCTTCCCCTGCCTGGAAAAACGGGTTTTTCTCTTTTCTTCGTCCTTCTCTGGCAAGATCTCAAACCCTGCGTCTGAGATGCCAATTGTTTTGCCGGGAGGAAGTTATTGCAACTTCCGCTCTGCCCCCTCAAAAAAAGCCGCGATACCTGCTGTTTAGACAGAAACAAATACAACAGCTAAACACAGTAATAATACATTTCTAATAACATATAACTCCCTGACTAACCCTTAAGTCTTTAACACTTAACTCCCCTACTCTCTTCCCGTTCTGCACTACCATCCCAATTAATCATGCCAACAAAGTCCGCTCCCCCACTGTTCCCTTCTCTACCTGAGCCCACAGTAAACATTATCCGGTAATACAACGCACAGACCGTCTGACCTAGGGTTCTGCCTGGCTGGTTACAATCACAACAGTATTCTACGGAAGCCTATCTACCTGTCCAAAATACTTCGGCCCACTTCTCGCTGACACTGAATGCAGTAAAATGCTTAACACAAAATAACTAGACCTCTCTAGGAATTCCTAAAATTCCCGTCAATAATCACTTTCAAAAATGTAATACAAAATACTTTCCTTTAAAAGAAATAATTCATCTCCGTCTTCTTACTCAGAACCACAATACATAACTAATAACGTATAACCCTGTTAGATGCTAGCATATACATACTGCTTAAAAGTTATACATAAACCCAGGTTATCAAATACATCTCGATAGTTACCGACACGTGTTTACCATTCTTTACCACCACGTGCTTCTGCATAAGTATACATTAATGACAGCACCCACGTGCTTCACTCTCTCTCTCCCCTCTAAACATCGTATCAAATAAATATACAGTAATGAACGCACCCACGTGCTCCAATTAATACCTCTATCACTCCCGTGCTTACAGATAGATGGGTAACTATATAATATAAATAACTTGTAGCATTACATTCTCAATAAAATCACAAATACACAGACTCCCGCTATTCTGTACATTTACCTACAACAGAGATGCAGGTTTCTCTCCCGACCCACTTTGCAATAAATACAAAGCACGTCCGTGGCATCTCAACTTTTTAACCATACCGCTATTCCTGAATTAAGGAATTATTATGAACCTCTAAAGTTTCTCAAGTCTATCACTAAGATAATATTTGATGGCTCTGGCGATAAGAATTAACATTAAACTTAAACTTCCCAAGAAACTTTACTGATCGGCCTAGGCTTAGACAAAAATTAAATAAAGTTACCACGAAAATTCTGCTTACCAAATTTCGAATTTTCCCACTGAAAGGCAATCGATAATTTGAATCAGGAACGCGGCTTAGCAATTAATTTTTAGAGACCGAACTTATGAAATTCGGGCGTATTTATTATCAAGACCCCACGCGCTGACTTCATGATGTCATATGCGCGGCGTGGTTCTAAGCCAATGGGAGCTCTGCATTTCAACTGCAGTTAGCTCTCAGCCAATCAGAACCTTAGATCATTCTGATGCAACGTGCATGGGTTTTAGACAAAGAAACGGGATTAAGCCCTACCCTCTAGTAGCAAATGAAGCAACAATGTCGGAATTATATATATATATAAAATCCCGAAAATGCGTCTAGCCGCATGTCATATCTTTAAAAAGACTAAAACTGGTGCCAATCTGATCTAGGCTCTAAAGTCCTTCATCTAGAATAATAATGCAACAGTTCCCTACACACCAACACTAAACAAGACTACTAGTCATAGAGAAGGAACATAGATGTAGATGAGATGAAACTCCACCGTAATCTCTCTGAAAAACGTAAATAAATAGAAGGAGAAGAAACATGGGGAAGGATTTTTCTGTAATCCCTCCAAAAATGCAAGGGGAAAAAAGACATGGGCCATTTGAAAGACAGAATCTCAGTACTTTCGTCACAGGGACAAATGCCACAAGGCTTTCATTTGGGGCAAATGAAGGAAATCAGAAGAGAGAGGAAGTGAGAACTAAGTAAAATACATTTTTTTTAATAAATAAAAATGATAATGGAAGTCGCTGGAGATGCCTGTCACTGACAGAGGCCTTGTGGTCATAATGTTGAATGTTGTCATTGTCCTAATAAGACACCTAACATATTTTTTGTTACTCCCATTGTCAGTCATTGCCTTACTGGAGTTCTCATTTTCTTAAAATATTTGCCAAAAAAAAAAAAATTATCAATTAATCATAAGCAGTCATGACTTTATCTTACTTTTAGATTTACACTTAACAACCATCACAACCAAAATTGACATGTACATGTAGCATTATGGGGTAACTCCAAATTTACGTGGAGGACATTACGTTATATATATTTAACATTAAGTTAATCTACTAAGAGATAGAAGATTTAGTCTAGAACTTATTATCATATATATTTAAACATGTACAGTCTGCCCTCCGTATCTGTGGGTTCCACATCCGCGGATTCAACCAACCGCAGATCGAAAATATTTGAAGAAAAAAAATTCCAGAAAGTTTCAAAAAGCAAAACTTGAATTTGAAAAAATGGCTCCTAAAAAGCAATAAGCTACAGATGATGATGATGATGCAGAAGATTTACGGGAAGCAGAGCCATCAATTCAGACACTTGAAAAATTTGCAGCAGTTTTTCAACAGGCGCAAGTGTTAAAGGATATGATCCACGAGTAAGATCCTTCGATGAACAAAGCCTCCATGTCACCCGAGGGATAACAACAGTGATGCAAAGAAAAAGAAGAAACAGCTTCCTATAACAATGTTTCTATCTAAAGCATCTGCAATTGTGAAGCCTTGACCTTCAACGCTTGAAGATCCTCAGCCCTCAACCTCCACAGATCCTGACATTAGTATTATTGAGCCTCCTCCAAAGCTTCAATGTCTGCAATTGGAACCTGGTTCTTCTGACATAGATGATCCTTCTGACGTCCTGTCAGAAGGTTCAAGTTAGCCTGATGTCTCACCACTTACCTACAGTGCCACACATCTCGTCGCCTCACCACATCGGCACTATAGGCACCATACAGCAATCATCATCATCATCATACAAGGGTTATCAAGAGAGAAGAACCAGGGTTTTGGTGGATGTTAACAGTGTGTGGGTGTGTGTGCGTGAGAGAGAGAGAGAGAATGAATTTATATTTTTTCTTTTTATAACTATATTTTCTACATGTACTTGTTTTTTAAATATTATGTGTTTTACTTTTATTCTAAGTATTTCTCTTTCAGGTCATTAAATGAAAGCAATCTGTCTGTAAGTGTTGAAAGAAAGAAAAATGTAACGTTGTTGCTGACGTGTACTATGTAGTTAGACCTACGCAACCATGATGGTTGCGTCTGTACTGAACATGTACAGACTTTTTTTCTTGTCATTATTCCCTAAACAATACAGTAAAACAACTATTTACATAGCATTTACATTGTATTAGGTATTATAAGTAATCTAGAGATGCAAATACAGTACTACGCCATTTTATATAAGGGACTTGAGCATTCACGGATTTTGGTATCCGTGGGGGGTTCTGAACCCAATCCCCCGCGGATACGGAGGGACGACTGTACTAGGCAAAAGATTCAAACAGCAGCATATCAATATATTTAAACTGCTACCAGACGCATGATTCAATGCCTGGTCAGTATCTGTAACATATTGAAACGAGCATCAACAAAGAGACTTAAACACTCATCAATCAACATTAACAGATTCTAATGATTACTTCTCAACTTACTGAACAAAAACCAGACACTGGATTAAAACATGTACCTTGGAAAGTGTGTGAGAACTAAAGTCTTTTTGTCTGGCGGCATTTTATCCTTCTCCGCTCTAAACTTGTCAAGCAACTGCCTCCTCATTGTTTGAAACACAGAACGTAACAAAGTCTGACCAAATATCAGGGTGGTTTCGTAACGGGGCAAGCTATCACAGAAGGCAGGAACATGGCAGAAACAAAGCCACCTGAAAATCATATAATTTGATATTATTTAATTAGCACTTCATCATTTCCCTTTTTGCTCCTTATGGAGCATGGAGACACCACTACAGCTAGTACCCCCTGGAGAAAACCTATGCCATATCATTTATGTGCTCTTGTAGCGGTGGTTTCTGTATCAATTTGTTTTACAAGATGATGTTGCCAGCACTATGCACAACCTCTTGGTAGTTGCCTCTTACGGTAAGCCTGCGAGAGCAGTAGTCCTATTCTTTCTTTGTCTCCTCAGACACCTCCCCCCCCCCCAACTACACAGGACATTTAGCACTTACTGTCACAGAAATCATAATGATTAGTGAAGATGATGATGATGTGTCAGTCAGTCTGTGTCCAACAACATATAGTGGTCAATGGACAGATGAGCATAACAGTGCACACAAATGGGAAAAGATCATCTCAAAGACACATTCTTCAAACAACTCAAATGTAATGTAATAAAACAAAAACTGTACCTGCACAAAATGTTAATGGGTGTATATACAAAAAAGGAGCACCCAAATGGTTCAGCGGTTAAAGCATTTTCCTTTCACTGCTAGTTACCGGGTTCCTGGATCAAAACCAGGTAGTGTCCTACTACTGTCTACCAGTAAGCATTATTTTGAGTTAGGGAGACAAAAGGCAGTGAGGAAGGGATCTGGTCACCCAATTCATTAAAAAAGCAGAACCTAGGATGGTGACGTCTGATGTTTCACTCCCCTACAGCAGTATCTGCTATGAGACTACCTTGACCCTTTCTTGTGATGTAAAGAAAGTGACAGACCATCAAGTAGCTCTGCTCAACTAAATAAGAGAAATACAACCACAACCTTCTTCCATCATTTATATATAGTCTGAGAATTCAAACAAAACTGGTGTGACAGTGGGGACTGGACAAGATAGACCAAGTATGGCCTACTACACTTTTAGCGCTATTAGAATTAGACTAGTAAGTTAAAATGAACACTGGTCACAAACCCATGACGTCATTTATCATGACACACATGATCCTATGATGTCATCAAACCTTGCATGTTAGAATATCTGGCAAAGCCTTAGCACCGGATTAAGGATTGAACTAAGGCAACCTAGAGACCAGTGTAACCCTGAGATAGTAGCTCAGAGATATGTACCTTACTAACTATAAGGCATTACTCACTTTTGAGTGGTAATAAACAAAAAGCCTTCAGTACCAACGTCGAGAGCAAGTACATTTACAACTAGACATCTTCTACCAACCAGGGCCACTAGCGAACTAGCACTAACCCCTGCAACTGCCTTATAGTGGTCCCTCTACGCTTCTCGTAGACACCATCGTAAGTAATGGAGAGATTCATTTTATTTGAAATATTGATTTCAGTTAAGGCTCCACAGATTATAAGACATGCCTTAATAACGACTACAGTAAGATTATAGCCTTTCTGCATCGAGGCTGTAGTAAGCATTATTTTCTACCAGAAATGATAGTTCCTTTCATTTTGCACCACAAGTAATGCATTCCTGGAAATGTAATAACAATGTTTGCCTGAGTTGTCTAACTCTAGTTCAGGCCTAGAGAAATGCCAAGAAATATCTAGCCAGAAATAAACTTTGAATATAAAGAACTGGAATTATCAAATAATCTGCTGCTACCAGTTCTGTTGACATTGTTTGCTGATCACCATTTTAAACTACACTAATGATCATGAAGCCTTTCACTAGTCTCAACACTTACGAGATACCAAGAACTTGGGTTGCCTTACCACTTTTGTAAGTAACACCTCTTGCGGTTAGCAAGTACAATACAAAAGCTCCTAAACAAGAAGAACTCTTTGAGTGTTGCCCTTTGTCTAAACAAGGGTTGAAATCAAAATTTCGAATAAAACGAATCTCTCCGTTACTTACAATGGTGTCTATGAGAAGCGTAGAGTGACCACTATAAGGCAGTTGCAGGGGTTAGCGCTGGTTCGCTTGTGGCCCTGGTTGGTAGAAGATGTCTAGTTGTAAATGTACTTGTTCTCGACGTTGGTACCAAAGGCTTTTTGTTTATTACCACTCAAAAGTGAGTAATGCCTTATAGTTAGTAAGGTACATATCTCTGAGCTACTATCTCAGGGTCACACTGGTCTCTAGGTTGCCTTAGTTCAATCCTTAATCTGGTGCTAAGGCTTTGCCGGATATTCTAACTTGCATGTCAGCCCCGCAAGGTTTGATGACATCATAGGATCATGTGTGTCATGATAAATGACGGCATGGGTTTGTGATCAGTGTTCATTTTAACTTACTAGTCTAAATCTAATAGCACTAAAAGCGTAGTAGGCCATACAGTCACACTGGCTGAATTATACAGCTTTTCATCAATGTTCATCTTTATTCCAAGTAGCAGAGAGAACAACTCCCAGATCAGATAATACTGTTGCTTATATGTTGTTGCTGTTGTTTAAGTAGGGCAGCTGAGATTTTTCCAATCAATGCCACGTTTATGTCCATGGCATTATCTACAGTGTAGATCTGGATTTTTTTTTGTTGTTTTGTGTGTGGCATTTCTGCCATTCTGCAACTTGTTGAGTTCGAGTCATGAGTTCCAGCTTTCTTCTCCAGGTATTTCATTCTCACTCTGCATTAAGAATCCTCACATCTTTAAGCTAGGAGAAGGAAGGAGTTAGGAGGCAACATACTGAACATTCCCCTCATCCACAGGGCTCATGTAAGTTTTAAGTTTACTATCTCACTTTTAAAAATGTTCATATGGTACAGATTCTACCTTGGCAGCATTAAAGAATAAAAATATTAATCGCTGCAAATAAAAAAATTCATCTTAATAAAACCTTTTTCATCTAGGGATGGAAAGAAGAGAGAAGTAAATTAATAAAATCTGTCCCTGAACTGATATTGCCAAGGTGAAAAATTCTATCTATCACAGGAAGTACCGAACTTGAGTTATTAAAAAGTGCAAGTGGGTGAGTTTCAGTAGTTGAAAAGGAATTTTGAATAAAGACTAGTTTGTAGTTTATGCAGCAAAATAAAATGTCAAGACAAAATCAATATTATGAATAATAAGGTGCTGATGCAAACACTGTAATGAAACTTACTGTTAAAAACCATAACCAAACAAAAGTAACAAATAACACAAAACAGAAAGCTGAACTGGATCACCCACTCTAACAGAAAGTAGTAACCTTAGATATACAACCTTGTGTAATTCAGTTTGTAATCATTCTCATCCTTCTCATCCAACTGCTGACCTCTGCTGGCAGGGGGCCACAACTTCCAATGATTAAGACAATGCAGGAACATCTTTGCCAAGTCATACATCGTCTGCCATTCTTTCTGTGCCAGAGTACCAAACTTGTATACTAAAAAATTGGACACACCCTATATTTTGAGAGAAAAAAATTATAAAATGAAATCACCCTTCTTTCTAGTATAAAATAGTTTGTCTTGATGTTTAACAACCAATCTGTTGACACACAGACTACATCATGATGAAACAGCAACATTGTATTAAAAAAAGATTTGTCTTAGCCTCCTGACAGAGCATAATTCTGTTCATTTCAGAACCGTGTTAAATGGTAAGTACTGCTTTATCTTTTCCTGTTTATTGAAGTATCACTTTACTGTTTGAGTCCACAATCTTACAGTGCAAGGTGAATTCCACTGAAGTATCACATTACAGTTCAAGTCCACAGTCCTGCAGTGCAAGGTGGGTATATTTCTTGCATTCTGCCAAGTCCATTCTCATGCTAAGTGTGCTATTTCATCAATTTGAACACAAATCCAATACTCTTAACATCGCTCACATGGTGAAACATTTATATTAGTATAAAATCATTATTCAAATGAGGTCTTCCCTGAAGTGTAGTAGGGCTGGTGTTTGGGATATCATAAAACTATTTATAGATATTGGAAACACCTGAGCACTGACATCTATGCTCTTCATTTCTTTTACTTACTAGTCATCAGTTGATGACCCTGTCTAGTGTTTTCTCCATTATGTCACTGATATAGAAACAGTGCAGATGTTATCATATTGCCTTTGGACACACCTTGGTCTAATTTCATTCAATGGCTTAGATGTCCTTTTATTTGCACTTCGGCATACCTATTCTGAAAGATGTGGTTTACCCATTTGTATATATGCCAACAGCCTATACATTGGAGTTGTTTTTGCTGTATCCCAGCTTTCCACACTTTATTTAATGCTTTCTCCGTGTCTACTCTAACAGTCAGTATGTGGTCCAAAGTGTTTTAACATTTTTGTTTTGATTATATCCTTTACTGGAGAATTCTCATTTTTCAATTACCCTACACATATTCTAGCTCTTGCAATGTAAATTGTGTCATCATGTGTTCCTCAACTACATTTGGGTTGGTTCCTTCTATTTTGTACCTTTTTTTTCATATCACTCTTCGTTCTTGCTGTTATAAGTGATTTGCTAACTGTGCTGTATTTTTAAATTAACACATGAAAAACAAATACTGTTCCAGATCTGGCTTTTGCCATAAAAACCTGCTTACAACACACACAAGGCAGGATGCGATCATAGACTAGCAATATTAGCCGTTAATCTAAATTACAGAACAAAAAAACAACAGCCCCTACCGTGATGGAACTTCAAAATGGCAAACTGGGAAAAGTTCACATAACTAACTGTAAAGAACTACAAAAATAACAGCACACATTTTAACAAGTGGGCAAAATGGCAGGAAAGATAAACACAGCAAATCTAAAAGCAGCAAAGAAATCAATTCCTCAAAAAGATAGAACAAAAAAAAAAAAAAATAACAACAAATCATACTGGACAGAACTGGTGAAGCTTGATGTAGAAATATGGACTTTATCAGAGAAAGAGCAGGCATGAAACATACTCTGGAAAGTAATATCCAACTGAAAAAAAAACTACAGCACAGAACATGTACAGAAGCAGCAAACGTTTGCAAAGAAAAAAACTTAGAGCTTATCCCTTGACAAACATGGAAAAAAACTATGGAAGCTTACAATGAACACTAAGCAATGAGGATATAAGAATGCCCAGCATCGTACTAGAAAAAAAATAAGTAAAAAAAAAAATAAAACAGCTAACTGAATTCAACACAAGACAGCTGAATGTAACATGATCCATCATCATCATGTTTCTGTGGGCTCCTTATGGAGCATGGAGCCATCACTGCAGCTGGTTCCCTTGCAGGAAGCCTGCACAAAGCAGCCTCGTGTTTCTGCAGCGGTGGTTTCTGTGTTTTACAACAACAACAAAAGTATCTACCTCCCTCATTCTAAATGGTTTATATTTAACAACATTAGAAAATACCAAACAAAATAACTGGCTCACTTTTGCTATGCTGGGTTTTTCAAAGGGTGGTGTCCCAAGAGATCCTTCAATTGAAGGCTGACTTGTGTTTAAAATACACTTTCTCAGAAGCTGCAAAAAGACAAATTATTACACTGCAGAAATAAAAAAAAGGTGATAATTCAAAATGTGAATTCATTACAGCACTGGCCATGACCATTCGTACAGATATCCAAACATACTACAATGAAAAAGCTGTAATAACAGTATGTTAGATTCAACAGCATCTCGTTGCAACATCCATTGTGACCACTACAGCTGAACAAGGGAAGATCATAACTTACACAGGTATTAATTAGATCCAAAACACTGTTAAAACTATAACTTGGTGAAGGCAAAACAGATGTTCAAACACTTACATTCTATGCACAGAGAAATTATATATTTTTTAAAGTTTTCTATTATTTTTTTAAGTATAATATTAATGCTTGATGACTCATATTGAAATAAAAACACATTTTAATGCCACAATGGGACAAAATGGCTGTGCTAATAACGTGTATTTTCAGCAATGACAAAGTTACAAAATATGCACTGTTAACAATACTACTTCAAGCGTTCAATAAAAGGAAAAGTATTTTATGCAAATAATAGTCGATGGGAGTAAGAAAGAGAGTTCTTGGGTGTTACAGAGAGCCAATCTTGATGTACTGGTGTGAGTTATGAAATATTAATAGAGAAGAAGTTATATCGCTGGAGGCTACAGACATGTGATTATACTCAAGAAAGTTAAGAATAATACGGAGAGCTAAAAAGAGAATTTCAGAATGTCCATTAAAAAAACTGAAGCACAACGGAACTTTATTACTCATATTAAAAGGAAGCAATCCACTTTTTCTGGGCATGTTATAAGAAGAGAAAAACTGGAATATACTGTGACATCAAATAGATTAAAGAAACAAAGGACAACAAAGAGAGAAGATATTTGATAGTCTGACATCGTGGCATGGAAATAAGTCAGCAACAGAACTGATAAACTCCACTGGGGACAGGAGGCTGTGGAAAGACATGATCACCTATACCAACTGGCAGGGTACTTGAAGAAGATAACTGTATCCATGAGGTGTCGACCATATTCCTAACACAAATAATTCCTCACATTACCACAAAGTTTAGCAGACAATGCATGCCACGGATTGCTAAGACACTAAATGAGGAACACAGAAGGGACAATAAGATAAATCCTAATACTGACATGGAAAGACCTTGAATGATGACAATGCCAGGGAGGCTCGATGTGAATTTTTTGAATACTCCATAAAGAGTAACGAGTGAATAAACACTGTATGAAAAGGCTATTCTGGAAAACCTAGTGGCAATATGTCACGGACAAAAGAAGCAGTGGAAAACAGAAGGAGAAGATCGGGGATGACATAATAAGATAAATGGCAAATCACCAAGAACCTGAAGTTCTGGAATGCTCAAAAGATTGACAGTTCAGGAGGGATCAGATCATCAACATCACCAGGCCTGACAAACGAAGATGAAATGAAATTATGAGAATTAGTACAACTGCTAGCAAAAGCTGGACCACATCCATAAGTCCATCTTTAGTTTCTCAGTAATACCACACAGATTAATGAGTTCTTATAACATGAGCACATGAAAACGAGGTGTAAACAACATAACATTAGTAAGAGACAAGCAAGGAAATCTCATCACCACAGCACAGGGGCAGGAAACAAGATGGGCAGAGCACTTCAGAGAAACACTGAATAAGGAACCACCAGAGACTCAGCTGAATGTTCCTGAGGCTGAAAGTGACTTAGATGTAAATACAGACATTCCACGAAAAGAAGAAATCATCACAGCTATCAAAGGGCTAAAAAATGGAAAAGCGCCTGGTCAAGACAATCTAAATGCTGAACTATTCAAGACAGACCCTGAACTAGCAGCAGAACTATTAGAACCACTATTTGCACAAGTCTGGGAAACTGAGACGACACCAACAGAGTGGAGTAAAGGAATAATTGTCAAATTGCCCAAGAAGGGTGACCTTGCAGACTGCAACAACTGGAGAGGAATTACCCTCCTCTCAGTTCCCAGCAAAATACAAGGCAGGATAATCATCCAGAGAATTTCAAAAGCAGTTGACCATAAACTAAGGAAAGAACAAGCGGGCTTCAGAAAGAACAGAAGATGTGCAGATCATATATTTACCCTCAGGAACATTATAGAGCAGTGCTCAGAATGGCAGAGACAGCTGTACATTAACTTTGTTGATTTTGAAAAGGCTTTCGACAGCATACACAGGGACAGCCTATGGAAAATTCTGAGGGCTTATGGAATTCCCAGCCGCATTGTTTCCATCATAAAAAGCCTCTATTCTAACTTTACGTGCAGTGTTGGATCGAGTAATGTAACTTTCGAAGTGAAAACAGGAGTACGACAGGGATGCCCCTTATCAACAACATTATTTTTGAGTCATAGATTGGGTGATGTGCAAGACAACGGAGGGCAGTCCAAGAGGAATTAGATGGACGTTTTCTACACTGGAAGACCTGGAATATGCAGATGACATTGCACTACTTGCGCATTCACATCAACACATTCAAGACAAAACCGATAGACTGAATAAGTATGGCCAGCAGGTTGGCCTGAACATCAATTTGAAGAAGACAGAGGTCATGACACTAAATGTGGGCAATCCTGAGCCAATAACAGTAAGGAACCAGAAGTTAGAACAGACAGACACATTTACTTACCTAGGATGCATAGTAACACCTGACGGCGGAACAAGCAAGGACATTAACAACAGAATGAATAAAGCGAGAACAGCCTTTGCTGTTCTCAACAACATTTGGAAGTCTTCCCAGTACAGCACAAACACCAAATTAAGACTGTATGAGAGCTGTGTACTTTCTGTGCTTCTCTATGGTGCGGAATGTTGGAGAGTAACAGAGAAAGAAATGTCGAAACTGTCCTCCTTCCACACAATATGCCTAAGGAAAATTCTCCGAATCTTTTTGGCCAAACACCATCAGCAACCAAGAACTGCTTATTCGGAGTAACCAGGAGGACATGCACACCATCATAGCTGGCAGACGCTGGAGTTGGGTTGGCCACGTACTCAGAAGGGACCCTGATACCATCATAAGAACATAAATCATAAAATCATAAGGTTCCTGCTATGGACCCCCGAGGGAAAGCGAAAGAGAGGCCATCCAAAAACAACTTGGCGGAGAACTGTGGAAGCTGAAATGCAAAGAATGAACCACAGTTGGGGCACTGTACGAAGGATGGCCGCCGACCGAGCAAAGTGGAATCAATTTGTTGCTGCCCTACAAGACGCCACTAGGTGTGATGGCCGCTGACTGCTTTGACAGTTGGTGGTTATGGATCAAAGAAGAAGAAGATAACATGAGCAATACTATCCACTAGACTTTCATAAATGGGTGCTTGCATAGAATAGAGGGATTAAAATGGTATGACAAGGTTACCAATGTGGAACTGATGACAAGAACTAGAAGTGCCAGTGGAACAAGAGATGAGAAGAAGACGATGTCGATGGATTTGACACACACTGAGGAGACCTGTTGATAGCATTACAAGGCAGTCCTTGTTCTGGAACCCCCAGGGCAAGAGAGGCAGAGGTAGACCAAGAAGCACATGGAGAAGAGAGCTGGAAACAGAGGTGAAAATGATGAGGAGAACGTGGAAAGAACTTGAGATGATGGCACGTGACAGGAGGACTTGGCATGTGTTTGTTGAAGGCCTATGCTCCTTTGGGAGTGGAGGGTTATGAATGAATGAATACTATGCACTGCACAATTACAATGGACTGTTCACTTACGACAGCAAACACACTCTAAATCAAAATAAGCCAAAACAATGTAAAACTGCAACCATAGAATATTCATCTACAAAGAGGAAGATATGTCAACAAGTTCATTTTATTTTCCATTATGTGCTGCCTGTTGTGTTTGTAAACGTTATATATAAATAAATATGAAATGCAATCGCCCCCCCCCCCCCCCCCCAAATTTTTTTAAAAAAAGACAACTGGGTGTTTCTACTATACTGTCAAATGCATATATTTTCAGTATGGCCTCTTCCACCTCAAGTATTTCCTGAGGACTCTGAAGAGACAATGAAAGAATATAAATACCGATCCCCTATTCTGTGTTCACTAATGTTTGCAATCATTTTTTTTAGGTCATCAACAGTGATATTTCCAACATGTGGTTGGCCTATGTGCAGGATAACCTAAGGTAGCCACACAATTTTTACACCCTGTTAACGCATCAAGAATTAAATCAGAAATCTATCAATTCAATTTGCAGTACTTACTTTGAAGAGATAAAAATAGACTTGTTTAGCTTCTGCATCTTCTTCACGGTGGACACACACGAACAGGTTCTCTACATCAACAACGATGCGAAGCAGTCTATTTAATTCTTCTTCATCTGTGTTCTCTAAGTGTGATACATGTGCTTCTGCGTGAGAAAATTAATGTAAATGTGAGGACACATTATTGAGCTGTATTTTATTTATAAATGTTAAATCTCAATAAAGATAAAGGTAGCCCCATTGTAGATATCAACATTTTAGACTTTACTATACTAGTCCAGCTTTATAACATAGGGTGACAAGTTCCCTTCCTCAATGTCTTTGCCTTCCTTTAATAACAGCAAAGTCATGTTTCTATTTACAGTTAGGTAGAAGGGAGAGCGGCTCTACTACATTTCAAACCTGGAACTCAGTAACTCTGTCATGATAGGCAAGTGTCTAACCACTCTACCAATCTGACACTCTAAATCTCAAAATCAAATTTAAATTTCAAAATCAGATTATGAGCAGAAATGCAAAGAAAAACAAAGACAATGCAAACAAACAAAAATGGCAAATATTCATTAACCAATGCAAAAGAAGGGTCCTAAAATATGCCATATCTCCAAGAATTCTTTGGCTCCTGTTCTCTGTATGTTCTATTTCAATACTCAAAAAGTTTTTTTTCAGTTTGTGCCTAATCCATCCAGTATATTTTCTTATCTGAAGCCCGTCAGAGCCTACCCTCTTTCAGTGTGTCTCCACCTTGCCATGGTGAGATAGCTTACATGTCCCCAAAACATAGAGATATTTGCTGTGGTAGCATAGTTACAAAACAGAGTCATCCAAGATGGACATGCTGAAGGGTAGGGACAAGATCTAATGAGATACAACCTGCTACTTTGCAAGAGTCAGAGGTTATCAGACCTTTCCACTTGACTGAGAAAGTAATAAAGGTGTGATGACATACACAACTCAACCGCAAGCAATGAAGTAGAAACATACAATCAGGCAAAAATAATAAGAGTTTGCATAACAGTTAAAGACACAAACATTTGTATATTCAACCTATATGGCCCTCCAAACAAAGACCTATCACTTGCCAGTATAGAAATTATGGCCCATATGCAGTCACTGGTGATTTGAACAGCCGACCTGAATGATAGAGATACCCAGTAACTGGTAACAGAGGAGAAGATGAAGTAGAACTCTGGAACATAGAAACAAATCTCCACTTGATCAACAGACCTGATGTAAAAACCAGTTTCTACTCCAGAAGGTGACAGGCTACCTCTACTCCACTTCCTGCCTTTTCTAACGGGGGCATCCTCCACAACATTGGCCAGCATGAGTTTAACAAACTAGCAGGAAGTGAACACATACCAATAAAGCTAGAATTACACATAAAATGTCAGAGAAATAACTACAGCCCCATAGAACTACAAGACAGCATACTGGGATAGATATAATGATGACTGATACTGTGAGACCCCTGAAACATAGCACAGCAAGAGTTTAAAAAATGGCTGAAAGGTTTTACACGGCGATAACCACAAGCAGATGGACAGTCTATTCCTCAAGGGGCAAGGAGTGATGATTATAAACCATAATACACCAAAGAAATGCAAGAGCTTGAGGATGAAGTAACATTAACCAGAAAAAAGTAGAGAGGAAAAGGTCAACCGAAACAAACATCTTACTTAATGCCATCTCTACAACTACCGAAAAATGTTAATCCAGATGATAAGAAATCGCTGGAAGAAAACAAAAAACTGAAGCTAGACAGACATGGAAACAAACTGTGGAAACTAGCCATATCCTTGAACAATGAAGAATCTTACAACAAACATATCACTATAGAACAAAACAACAGCATGCTCACAAAAACATACCACACATGCCCCAACATGCAGACAGAAAATGGTCATTACTGAGGAGCAGCTAACACATAACAAGATAAAGTGTGCTTCAGAAGAGAACATTTTTAATTTAACTATGAAAGAAATGGAAGAGGCACTGAGGTCACAAAAGAAAAACCAAACTCCAAGAAAACAATGGAAAAACAAATGAAATGCTAATAGGTTTAGGTATAGAAGAGAAAAATAAGCATCTAAGCAATACCACACACCAGCTGGAAAAGAAGCACAGTACACAGTTTTGTGTGTGTTAGTTTTTTTTTAAGGAAAATGTTGATTTAGTGGTAATGTGAGAATTTTATTGATCTGATTGAAACCACCCCTGTTTGACAGATTGGAATTACTGAGTCAAATTCATGTCATTCTGACTAGCGTAAACCATCTTGACTCCTTGCGACATCCAGTGTATGATATTGTCAGTGTTTCTGTTGATGCTTTCCCATGTTGTGTTGTTAGATGGTCCATTATCTTCAATTTCTGTCATTCTATGTTTCAAATCCATAAATTCTCACAGTACCACAAAATCTGCATTAAAAATAAGCACAATCACTTTTTAAATATACTATATATATTCGAGTATAAGTTGATCCAACTATAAGCCGACCCCTAGTCTTTAGGAGTTAAAAAAGTATCAAAAATTAAAGACCCAATTATAAGTCAAATGAGTTTATCGTCGATTCCGATTTCGCGCATTGGATGTGAATTTCCTTTGCTTTCTGCAACATTTTTTGCCCTTTCAGCTTAACTCTTTCCCATATATAAAATGCTTGAAATCTCCCCATTAATATGTAAAATGCATGTGAGAATAAGTGAATTCATTGTTAACAGATGACAGAAAGGAAGAGCAGAATCTCAGATGGGCGTGTGTTAAATTCTGAAAGCTCTGAAAATAAAGTTCATTTGCCCGGAAAGTCATTATTACTGGTTGTTGGTCGTTGCTATGACATTTCTGTATTTAGCGAGACCCACGTTATAAACAGAGTTCTGTTACATTAAAATACATCCATTTTTCTGAATTTTCTTTTACAGGTGATCAATATTATGATTTTTCTTGATTTTTTTTTAAAGCCAAGGCTTTCTGGTTGGTTGAATATTGGCTCTGGGATCTGAGAAGGAACTTGTTATTTGATTGAGATGCTAAGTAGCTCAAGAGACCCGAGTTATAAATAGATTTCCGGTAGGTCTACATTAAAACGCTACCGTTTTTCATAATTTTTTTTTAGAGGTGATCAATATTATGATTTTTCTTGTTTTTTTTTAAAATAAAGTCATGGCTTTCCAGGCAGTCGAATATTTGCTTTGCAATCTGAGCAGTGACTTATAACGGCTGATTAATATATGGATATTGAATAAAGGCATGATTTAGACTCTGACAGTAACAAAATTGAATCTAATGAAAGATGTAATGACATTGCTGATAGATCAAACGAAGGAGGCTGGTCAACTCCAGTTGAAATTTGTGATTTAACAGGAGTTCAAATATGTATTACTTAAGATATTGTGATAAAAACATTTAATGAAGCAACAAGTTTATATATGAAGGATACCAGTGTGCGGTGGTATGAGCAGGGGGCAACACTGACCGGTTTCATAAATCTTTATTTTTTTTACTCAAATATAAGTCTGGGGTACGTTCTTTAAACCAGACAGATCACTTAATGATGGTAGATGGAAGCATTCAACACAATATGTGAAAGTAAGAAGAGGTGCAGATGTGGGAAGTCATGACCACCTAGTAGTAGCAGTAATAAAGGTGAAGCTTAGAACTATTGAACCTAAGGTAAGAAAACTAGAAAGATACGACATCACCTTGCTGAATGACCCCTTTACCAAGATAGCTTTTGTGGCTGATATAAAGAAATGTTATCAAACTGCCAAAAGTCAGGACGGCACAGAGACCGATGACGTCGACCAAAAATTCAGTGTCCTTTCAATGATATTTAGGGAAAGAATTGAAGCATGCTTGGGTTTCCAGGAAAAGAAGATACAAGATTGGATAACACCAGCAACACTGAAAACCACAGGGATGAGAAAAGTAATGAACAGTGGAGGCTGAGATGCAAAGTGTGAAGCAGAGTTGGGGCACAGCATAAAGGATGGCCACCAACCGAGCAAAACAGGGAGTTTGTTGCTGCCCTACAAGAAGCCACTAGACGTGATGGCCACTGACTGCTTTGTCAGTCAGGAGTTAAGGATCAAAGAAGAAGTACGTTCTTTTAAGGTCTGAAAAGACAAAAATAATATGACTTATACTCGAGTATATACAGTAATTTATTTTGTTTCATCTGCTGTTAGTCATGTTGACTCTCCTTAAAAAGACAATGAAGAAAAACTTTCTAAAAATTAAAACCAATACACAACATACCTAAAGGATGTCTACAGCTTTTACAGGGATCTGTTAAATTTGCAAGTGGCTGGGAGGCATCTGCTGCTGGAGGTTGTGGTGGTGCATTGGGATTCTTCCAGCCATTACACTTGCAGCCTTCAGACTAAGATCATGAACAAACATTATGATTATAAGGAGACAAGGCTAAAATAAGACACAGTGGTTAACACGCAGTGGTTAAAATGAAGATGTAACTGTTAAATAAGATGTAATTGTTTAAAAGAACATCATCACCAAGTGCTATGCAATAATGTGTAAGCTTGACCACTGTTGTACTCCATCAATTTTGTTGTTGACATCTTCCCATGACAGTGATTTTCTTACTTGTAAATATAATGAAAATTTAGAACAAGATGTCCATTTTGACTACATATTTTAGACTACACCTTTTAATTCTCCACTATATACACCATGAGCTCTTTTAATGTGCACTTATCTCCAATATCTGTCAACACTTCTTGGGGTCGGAGTGGCTAACAGTTATGGTGTCCGCCTCAAATTCTAGAGGAACAGGGTTTAATTCCCAGTAGGGGGAATATAATTTATGGAAATTTTTTACAGAACCAGTGGTCCTGATGTCATACTGCCAACTTGGTCTCCTAGGTAGTGAGATCGGATGCCTAGCGTTCTCGGATAAGGGCGAAAAAGTAGGAGGTCCTGTGTGCAAGTTGCGCAGATTAAAAATCCCTCGGCAGTTAGAAATCGTAAAGTGTAGGCCTATCAGGCCGCTGACCTGGCAAAATTTTAAAAAATTATAAACCTACCCACCCCACAAATATTTATAGAATGTGTGATTCCTATATACACACACTGGGATTCTCGCCGGTGCTACAGAGTTCGTGCACTGTGCTGAGATCCTCCTTGTGTGATCTAAGGAAGGAACCAATCAACACTTCTTGAGAATACTAAGCCGCTAACTCTACTATCACAAGAAATAAGGATACTGCTAGTACACCTGTTACCAATTTCTACTTGAGAGGCTGACAACACACAGTAAAAGTAATCACTCAGAACATCTATACAAATGAAAATCAATATAAAAAAATTGGGTCAATATACTAGACACTTGGATAGTAGTGACTCATCAACAGCTGTCATCTCCACATCCAAGGTCTGCTACAGTGGATCTCCAGTGTCTTCTTCTCTTGTCTTAATGGTACACTCTGACAGACACTTTCCTGTCCATCGCTTGATGCTATCTTCCCACTTATAGCGCTGTCTTCCTCTTGCATTGTTTGCCTTCAACTTTTCCTTCCATTATGATCTTTAACAAAGTGGTGTCTTTTTATATAGCCAAAATTTCAGCTGTGTAACTCTGATCTCCTTCATTAATTGTCTGTTCATTCCTAGCTTTTTTAGAACCTCTCTATTTGTTTTCTTCTCTTTCCAAGAGAAACCCCTCCCCCATTCTTATATATATATATATATATATATATATATATATATATATATATATATATATATATATATATATATATATATATATATATATATATATATATATATATATTATTTATATATATATATATATATATATACAGTAGAATTCCATGTCTTCGAACACCAATTATCAGAACGTCCACTTATCCGAACACTTTTTCCAGAAAAAAAAAAATAATCAGTCTCCACCAGTCACGTTAGACTACAGTTAATGTTGGTCCGTTCACGTATGTTCCGTCTGCGGGCTGAGTACCACACAACTCTCCGGCTACTCTGGACATATTCCCTGTAGTAGGAGCCTCTAAGAGGTTATCAAAGGAGCACAATGGGGCTGTGATCTGCCGTCTGGCTGTTTTTGTACCAGATTGCGAAACAACGGCTGACTGAATATACTTGAGGATTTGCATATTTGTTTTACGGCCCCCTCTTAGGTTAATATTAATGGCCTACATGGAACTAGAGAGGAACCGTATGTGTGGGTACGTGTCCTAGTGGGAACTGGTCATGTGAAGGCCGAAAAAAAAAAAAAAAAAAAGGAAAAAATGGAGAGAATGAAAAAAAGCTCAAAAAAAGAGAAAATGTCAAATTGCGGTTGCAGGTTGTGGAAAAATAAAAAAAACTGATGAGTGATCCCCAGGCCCCTCCCTCTGAAAGGGGGTAGGGGGTGTGGGGTATGCGGGGGAGCTTTGAAGAAAAAAAAAAAACAGGAAAAGAAACTCAAAAAATCAAAAAAAAAAAAAAGCCCAGCCAAATACAAAAAATAAGAAAAATTAAACAAATAGTAAAAGAAAAGAAAAAAAAAAAAAAAAAAAAAAGAGTAAGAAAAGGAGAATGAGTAGAAAAAAGCAAAACAAAAAAAAAAAAGAATTAAGAAAGATAGAAAATAGCAGAGGGGGGAAAAAACGGGGAGGAAGGATTTTTTTTAAAGGAACGGAAACGTTTTTTGTCAATTGGAAAAACGGAAGTAAAACCAGAAAGAAAGAAGCGGGAGAAGAGAAAAGAAGATAGGGCGGGGGCAAATTAACATTAGCCATTCGTTGACGACGCTACTCCTTCATATTGGAAAGCCTTGGGGGGTACGCCATTCTATATTAGAAATGGGGGGCGTGGTGAGGATTTTGATTATGTGGGTCGTTGTGGTTGAAAGCGGGGCTATATGCAAGCTGTGGCGGGTATGGGTCGGAAAATCGCAGTGTGATTATGTTGAGTAACTTCGTTGTAATGGGGTTATTATGTTTTGGGGTTAAATTTTTTTAAAAGACGGGGCTCTGGTAATAGGGGGGCAGGAGAACCTGGGGGAATTTTAGGAATCAACTGTCTTGCCCAATGAAAAAACACATTTGGACCAACCAACCTGAGTGGAGGGGACACTTAATACAAGGCCAGGGGGAGGAGAGTCGGGTAAAGAGATAGAAGTTAGAAATACCGAAAATGGTGAGATTAGATATAGGATTTAGTAAGAATATCCGAAAAGCGTTACAATTTGCGTGAGCGATAAATCAAAGGCAAAAACTGTAAAGATAAACCGGAAGGACAAAGGGGGATAAGAAGGTGAAAGGATGAAGAGACTAGAATATTCAGACTAAGTTACTTTAAATTCGAACTAGGGGTTGGATCCCCCTGTTCATTCATACATTACTATTTTAACTCTTACTCTGATCGCGTTGTGGGGGAAGTTAATACCACCTCTGATAAACAAAAAAAAGAAGTTACCGGTCTATGACATTCAAAAGGAACAACAAGGATTTAAAATTATGGGTGTTTTTCGCCATTTCGAGGGGGGGGGGAAATTGGATTAGTGGGAAAAAAAACCAAAATGGTCGAAGAATACCCCCTACATAACAACCATGAGAATAAATCAAAATACTTATATACGAAAAGTATTTGTTTGTGTGTGTTTGAAAAATTGGAAGAGGCTTTTCTGTATATATGGTGTTTTGTGCAAAGAAGAAGCAAAGGAGGAACCTCATCTCTGCGCTCCTCTATTGTGTTTTTGAATATTTTTGAAAAAGGCTCTTCAGTTTTTTCAAACATAAACGAACCTTGAGCGTCTGCTCTTTCTTGCGTCTTTTTCCCTTCCTGATGACCTTTAGGGCTTAGCCAGGGATGGTTTAAGAAACTTTAATCTTCCGTCATTGGCATTTTACCTGGAGCAAAAAATTGTTGGAGCTGGATTATTGGTTTTGTAAGAGCAAAAATTCTTTATTACTATGGGTGCGGATAGGAGGGGTAAAAAAAGGGGGCCCGACTGGAACAATCTTCATCTTAAAGCCAGGAACTCTTGTCGCGGCAATCTTAAAAAGGGCTCAAATTTTTTTTAAGATGAAGGAAAAATGTTCTTGAGCTTATTTTTTTGGAAAGAAGAATGGAAAGAAGAATGGTTATTTTTCACTCTCGAAATGATGATCTGGAAGTTTTTTCTACAATGATTTGGTGCGTATTAGAATCACTTAGACCAGATTTGGAGGGGGGGTGGATATCCCTTGGCATATAGCCCCTTATTTTTTACTCAGGAAATTTATCAGCAATTGGCCTCAAATTAAATTCACTTGCATTCATACCAGCTTAGGAGTGCCGGGGATGCTCAAGCCGCGAACAAAGGGCAGTCTTGTTGCCACTCACGTGTGGTTTTTTTCTTATTTATATTTTATTATTCTTTATTAAAATCACAGATATAGTTGCCCAAAAAAATGAGGGATGTAACAATTTTGGGAAAGAGTTAAAAGCAGGCGAATGCTATTGGAAAGTAATCGGTTTAAAGCCCGGTGAAAATATGTTCAAGTCCGGGGGGGGAAGACTCTCCAAAAAAAAAAAAAAAAAAAAAAAAAAATTTCAAAAAAAAAAAAAAAAAAAAAAAAAAAAAAAAAAAAAAAAAAAAAAAAAAAAAAAAAAAAAAAAAAAAAAAACCCCCTTTCAAGGCCGACTCAAGAGAAAAAAAAAAAAAAAAAGACAAAAAAAAAAAAAAAAAATAAAAGGGTGGGGGGGTGAAAAAACATTAAAAAAAGAAGAAAAAACAACGGTCTTGTCCCATTTGGTTTTGGCTGTCGTAGGAAGCCAAGAGGCATCCAGAGGGGAAGTCTATTCTTTTTCTCTTTTTAAGGAGCCTTGGACGATGTAAAGATATGAAATACTCCTTTCTTCCTTTCACTCTGTCCTCTCCCTCTGTTTGTCCTGCGCACCCTGAAAACAGGGGGTACAGGTGGGGTTGCCGTTTGTGGGTGGTGTACTATCTTGGGTGCCCCGATGAAATAAGTGATGTGGGGATTAAATAGTTGGAGGCTGTGATGGTGCGGGAAAATTACCCCCCATCCGTATGGTATATATCAAACAGTTTCATCGCCCCAAATGTGAACCCCAAGCTGAGGTTTTGTGTGCAATTTTGGTTTTAGGGGGGGAAATGAGTGGTTTTGGGGGAGGCTGTGGGTTGGTGGGGGGCGGGGCTAATAGGGTATTTGCCCAACCTCGTCAGCCAGATTTTAGCCAAGTTTGGTCGTGCAGGGTGGGGGGGGGGTGGGGTGACTGTTTTTTTCAGGACCCTGGGGGGGGGGGACCCCACGGGGAGCGGTTGGGTGGGGGGGAGTGGGGGAGGATGGGGGGGGGGATGGGGGGGGAGGGGAGCTTTCTGGGGGGGGGGGGGTGGGGGGGTGGGGGTCTGATGGCAAAGCGGTTGGGGGGGGAAAAGGGCTTTATGGTATCGGCGGGTGGGCCCTCTACCTCCCAACTTATTTAGCGTTGCAAGGGGGTCCCTAGGGGGGGGGGGGCGAAATATTAAAATAAAAACATAAAAAAAAAATTTAGGGGGGGTTCATCCCCTCAAAATGGGGGGGGGGGGCATGGGGGGGGGAGGGGTTGAAAAAGGGGGGGCGGGTAAATAAAAAATGGACCATTGGGTGGTGTGGGCCGGAGATAAAAGGGATAAAAAAAAAACGAATGGGTTTGGGATAAAGAAGGAAATATAGGTACAGTGGGTTTTGTTGAAAGTGGTTGAGTGGGAAATTCTCTCTTCTTACTGAGAGAGGGAAACATTGCGGGGGGGGGGGGGATCTGAGCAAGTCTGGGGGAGGTGGGTATTACGGGGGGGATTCTACAAGTTGGCGGGGATGGGGCCGGAAGGGCGTGGGGGGGGGGGGGCGAATGAGCCTGGGGGGGGGGGGGCGGGTTGTGGTGGGGGGTGTGGGTTTGGTCTGTTGTTTTTTGTTCGTTGGCTCGGGGGGGGTGGGGAGGGGGGGGGTTTAAAATGGGGAGCGTAGGGTGGGGGGGGGGGGGGGGAAGGATCGCCAGGTATTGGGTGGGTATGGGTGGCGTTCCGGAGGGCGGGGGTGGGGTATGGGGGGGGGGGGGTGATTGTAGTGGGTGTGGGAGGAGAATGGGAAAGAAAGGGGGGGGGTCGGTGGGGAAAAGGGGCTGGAAAGGGGAGGGCGGATGAGGGTTCCTTGGCGCGGGTTCGGGGGTGGTGTTGTTGGCTGAAAAGTTGAGAGACAAGGCGTAAATAGAAATGGAGTAAGAAAACAAGAGAGAAAAGAGAAAAAAGAGAAGCCATGCTAGAAGTTTTAACTCAAAGAAAAAAAAGATAAAGAAAAAGGGGCTTGGAAGGTTCAGATCTATAGTAAGAAGGAAAGAGAGCTGGGGGAAAGACTTGTATAGAAAAAAGAAAAGGACAAACTGGAAAGTGGATGTAATTTCTAGGGGACCCACCCCCTGGTGTCAGCCTAAAAAAAAGCACCCAATTCTTCATCCAAGAAGTCCAAGGTACATTGGGAATGCAAGATTGATGGTCGATCCCAGAGGAAAAAAATTACGAGGGGAGGTTCAAAAATAGAGCCGCAGCTTCAACTGGCAACGGGGTGGAGGCGCGGATGGCGACGACGCAGGAGTTGGGGGGCGGAGCGATTGTATCAAAACCCGTGTGCCAGATCAAGTTGTTTGGGGAATTCAACCTGGGTTTTTCGAGGCAAATGTCTGTGGTGAGGATTTTCAGGGGGGGCCTATGGCACAGATGAGACAAAAATTTTTTTAACAGTACATTGTTTGTCCTGCTTAGGCAATTGTCAACTAAGCAAATGATTGATTTATTATATGCGGATCGAGGGTGTCTCGTTTCGATAGCAAAGCTTAAAAAGATTTGTACCCTAGAATGGGGGGAAGGCTCTGGAACACGGTCTGATCGTTCTTTGGGAAATGTTTGGTCTTGAATGTTGTAGAAATTGTGTATTAGGTTGTGTGCAAGGGGAGGGCAGTAGCTGGGAAGGAGAACTCGAGCGCCCAAAACATGGCTGAATGCTTGTAGGTCGTAATCTCGTGATGTCTTCTTTCTTTTTTTATCTTTTTCTTTTTTTCTTATTTTTTCGTCAAAAAAAGTCTTAAATCATCAATGACTTGGAATGTGACGTACATCCAGGTAAGCTGACCGTTTGATTCTACGGGGATATGGACCCAGGGGACCAAAACTGTCACCAAGATAAAAAAATCCCAAACTCATTAAGCGTCTGTGCAATGTAGACAATGTGACTTTGGTGGGGGAAAAAAAAGGAGGGAGGGCGGGATAATGAGAATTTACGCAGTGGTACACAAATAAATGATAGATTGTATTATAAATGAAGTTGTGGAAACTGGTCTGTTTTCAAGCAATGCCCAGGTATTTTTCGGTCTGTGGGGACAAAGATGATGCACATGTGGCTAGAAGATGATAATGATTATGGTTTTCAGTTTTTGAATGACGAAGAAATTTTGTCTTTTGTGCAAGAAGAAAACCAAATACATGTAGTGACCGATGATGAAGACTCCTCAGAAGTACATGATGTACTTGTAGATTATGAAGAAAACCCAAAACGTCGACCAAGTCCTGAAGAGGCCTTTATAGCACTAGAAACAGCGATGGCTTGGTACGACGAGCAAGAAGATGACAAGCTGTGTCCTACACAGCTTTCTGCTGTTGAAGAGAGAATGCCCGGGACTTAGCAGCCAATAGCAGACTATCCAGTGTGGCGCAAAAGAGGATTCCTCATTATTTTAAATAGTGGGCTACATCTGTGCAAGTACATGTATACGTAAGTTGCGCCTGGTTTTGAATTGTTTGTAATGTTATTTTGAAAACATTTCTCTTTCTTAACAAAAATAATTAATACAAGTAGTACATGCACTGCAGTGTAATGAATGATTTTGGTGATACAGTGATCTAATACAGTGTGGGTATTATTATTACAGTACAAGTAAATATGTTTTATAGTGTATTTTCCTTCTGATTGTTAATTATTTTTAGAACTCTGTGTACATCTACTCGACACATCCCGTAATCCCATTATCCGAACATTTGATTATCCGAACGATGCTCGGTCCCATGGGGTTCGGATAAATGGAGTTCTACTGTATATTATATATATATATATATATATATATATATATATATATATATATATATAATATATATATATTATATATATATATATATATATATATATATATATATATATATATATATATATATATATATATACTACTCGTCAAAAGTCAAGGGCCATTTAGAAAAACATTGGTTGAAACCATAAAACAAATCTGATATAAACGTATTTGGTATCAGTCAAAACGGCATTTATTGAATACCAAATTGACATGTCACGTAAAGAAATGGAAACACACATTCAAACGCAATGAAGCTGTGAAGTGTGTCACCCACCTTTTCAAAAGTCACACAATAGATATTGGACAAATAGACATTTCAAAATCGGGTATGACCACCGTTTGCAGCAAGGCATTCAAGACAGCGTAGACGCATCGAGTCCACAAGGGTCCGAAGAGTATCCCGAGGAACAGCTTGCCATTCCTGAAGCAGAAATGCAGTCAGCTGTGCAACATCCATTGGCAGGGGGTGATTTGTTGACAATCTTCGACCAAGGACATCCCAGAGGTGCTCAATCGGAGAAAGGTCAGGTGAATGAGCTGGCCACGCCATCCTGATGATCCCATGTTGCTGAATAAACTCATTCACCACACGAGCTCGATGGGGTCGAGCGTTATCATCTTGGAGGATGGTATTACCACCTATGGCCTCCAGAGCAGGCTGAACAATTGGTCTCAAGATTTTGTTCTGGTATCTTGGGCCGGTCAAGTTGCCTTGGATGATGTAGAGTGGGGTCCTGCCGTGTCTGTAGAAGCCTCCCCAGGCCATGACAGAACCCCTACCATAACGATCCACCTCTGGAATTGTGTCATCAGTAAATCGCTCTCCTGGTCGTCTCCAAACTAGAATCCTGCCATCATTGAATGACACAGTGAAGCGAGATTCACCAGTGAAGAGAACTTGACTCCATTGTTGCCTTGTCCATCGGATGTGCTCGCGACATCAAGCAACACGGGCTCTGCGATGAGCAGGAGTAAGAGGGATTCTGACTGCAGGACGTCGAGCAGCCAGTCTAAATTCATGTAAGCGTCTGCGAATGGTGCTTTGACTGACATTAACGTTTACAGTTTGTCTCAGCTGACATCTTAGAGTGGAACAAGTCACTGTTCGATGGCGCACGGCTGACAACAAGAGGTACCGGTCATCATGTCTATTGGTGCATCTAGGGCGATCTGGCCGGTGGCGATCCTCCACACTTCCTGTGGCCTGAAATCTCTCCAAAATTCTTTTGATAGTAGAGTGTGACACTGCAAGCCGTCTAGCAACCTCACGGACAGATAAACCACTTTCAACCCACGCTATAGCCCTCATTCTTTGAAAGGTGTCAAGACTTCTTCTCGGTGGCATGGTTTTTGCAAGTGATGAAGCTACCCTAAGTCTGCTGATTGTAAAACAAATTAAGAGTGAACTCTGTTCACGAAAAGTCGCCATTGCACACGGAATGTCAATCAGCACGATTACTTCACCTGTTTGGTTCTACGGAAGTTTGAAAAAACAGATTAAAAATGTGAATTTATGGTCAGCAAACCAAATTGAACGTGATCACCATGGTTGTCGGTGAGTTGTTTTTAATGCTTAACGTGCATAGAGGACTGTCAGAGGAAGATATTGCACCCATTTTTATTAAAAACTTAGTTCATTTAATCATTCTATGCGCTTATATAAAAGTGTATTGAAAATACAGTAATAGGGTGGCCCTTGACTTTTGACGAGTAGTATATATATATATATATATATATATAGAAACTCTTTACAGATCGATACAACAGGAAGCAATCTGATCATCAGAAGCAGTCCCCCCGTCCGACAAGTGTTTCGGCCCGATATACTCCTTTACACTCTAAGGGGGGCGGGTCCACTTGGGTCATGACTCCCAAGCGTCTCAGCCTCCTGTTGTCTTGTATCGAAAATGAAACCATTTCACTTATGATAGCAACTTTAAAATCCACAACTCCGCCAGCCGTGGAGGCAATTGTGAAAGTAACAAAGAGAAGACAAATTATTCCGTTCGTTCCGTCGCACATCACAACTAAGGACACACACCTGCGCAAAGCCGACGAGTCTAGCCACTGCGCGCTAGCCACTGAAATTCTGTGCCTGACACCCCTTATAATATACGCCGCCTGTTGCCCCTCAGTCACAGCCCTTTCACTAGTACACCAAAAAACTCGGCGTATTGTGGACTTAGAAAAGTTTTGGTGTTTTCTGTACCGCTGCGTTTATTTTCACGATTTCCATTACCCATTGCGGTTGTTCCACAGCCAGCCTGATGCCTTTTCGGCAGTTTCACTAAGCCTCTTCAGTGCCCTTGTTCTCGACTGCCCCCTCAGCCCCAACAGTTTCAATAAATCATACACTGATGCAGCCACAAGCCCTCTTGCACCCACTTCAACAGCCATGACCCTTGCAGTGAACCCATCGTGTCTCAGATCCATGGCCAGATCACTATACTTGGCCACTTTGAACGAATGTTGCTCGTCTAATCTGGATTCAAATGGCACGGTCAGTTCAATCAGTATGACCTGAAGCGTTGCTGAAGAATGAAGCACTATATCCGGCCGTCTCCGCGATTTTCTGATACTCTCTGGATATGCCCCTCGTCCAGGTAGGTCTACCGCCATCTCCCAGTCGTTTGCACAGTCAAGAAGAGATGGTAAACTGCTACCAGGTTTACTCAGTTTGGGGTGTGCTGACTTTCCTGCCCTCAGAAATTATGTATTTGCGGTGCTCAGCATGGGTTTGCTATTTGCCTTCATCCTTGCCAGATCTATTGTCGCAGCAAGCTCATTTAGCACTTTGTTATGCCGCCAAGTGTATCGCCCTTGCCCTAATGACACCTATAACGCTGAGAGCACGTGTTCAAGTGTCTGCCTCCCCTGGCACAGGGGGAACTGCTCATCATCCGACTTTCCCCATTTCACAAGGTTGGTGGCCGACGGCAGCAGGTCATACATTGATCTAACAACGAAGCTGAGCCTAAGAGGTGCCATATGCCATATATCATTCCATGTCAAGGACCTCTGCAGGGCTCCTTCCCATGTAGTCCATTGGCCTTGTTGGACCTGCTGCACTGCTTTTTGCAACCTCTTATCATTCTCAGCTCCTCGTATCTCCTGAACTACCATGTCTCTAGCTCCCTGCTTGATGCCTTGGACCACCAGTGGATGTCTCCATGACCAAATCCCCGTCTATTCGTTTGTGTGTATCCGATTACCTCCCTCAGTTTGAGTGACTCTTGGGCAGCATCAACAGCTTCTTCCACTCTCCACTTCCTTCCCGTGTTCAGTGTGGGCTGAATGGACTTAACCACGTCATCAGCTGACTCGCATAGCATCATTGCAAGCCTTGCCTTTCTAACTTTGTACTCTTCAACAACTGACTTGAAGGGAAGCAGAAGTTTTGACTTTTTGCAGTACAGTGCTACATCTGACAGACCTGGTGGTACCCCTAGCCATTTTCTCATGAACTTGTTGACCTTCTGCTCTATAGCTTCCACTGTACTTGTGCTTCTTCTTCTTCTTCTTTGATCCTTAGCCGCCGACCGTCAAAGCAGTCAGTGGCCATTACGCCTGGTGGTGTCTTGTAGGGCAACAACAAATTGATTCCACTTTGCTCGGTCGGCGGCCATCCTTCGCACAGTGCCCCAACCCTGGTTCACCCCCTGCATCTCAGCCTCCACAGTCCTCCGCCAAGCTGTTTTTGGTCGGCCTCTCTTTCGTTTTCCTTCAGGGGTCCACAGCATAGCTGTTCTTGTGATGGCATCGGGGTCTCTTCTGAGGACATGGCCAACCCAGCTCCAGCATCTGCCAGCTATGATGGTGTGCATGTCCTCTTGCTTGCTCCGAGTAAGCAGATCTTGGTTGGTGATGGTATTCGGCCAAAAGATTTGGAGAACCCCTCCTAAGCATGCTGTGTGAAAAGAGGACAATTTCGACATTTCCCTCTCTGTAACTCTCCAGCTCTCCGCGCCATAGAGAAGCACAGAAAGCACACAGCTCTGACACAATCCCAATTCTGTGCCCGTGCTGCACTGAGAGGACCTCCAGATGCCGCCTAGACCAAAAAAGGCTGTTCTTGCTTTGTTCATTACGCTGTTGATGTCCCCGCCTGCCCCGCCGTCCGGTGCCACCATGCACCCCAGGCATGCGAAGGCATCCGCCCGCCCCAGCTGCTGATTCCTTACTGATATGGGCTCAGGGTTGCTCACATTGAGCGCCACGACCCCTGTCCTCCCTAGATTGATGTCCAAGCCCACCTGCCGGCCATACCTACTAAGTCCATCCGTTCCTTCCTGGATGTGTTGATGTGAATGTGCTAGCAGTGCAATGTCATCTGCATACTCCAGACCCCCCAATGCAGAAAATGCAGTCCATCCCACTCCTCTTGGACTGCCCTCCGTTGTCTGGCGCATTACCCAGTCTATGACTGTCAAAAACAGAGCGGTTGACAAGGGGCATCCCCGCTGTACTCCCGCCCCCACCCCAAAGGCCAGGCTGCTCTGCCCAATGCTATACGTAAAGTTGGCATAAAGGCTTTTTATGATTGACACTATGCAGCCTGGAATTCCACAAGCCCTCATTACCCTCCATAATCTGTCCCTGTGTATACCGTCAAAAGCCCCCTCAAAATCAACAGAATCAATGTACAGCTGTCTCTGCCATTCCGAGCACCGCTCTATAATGTTCCCGAGGGTAAATATATGATCTACACATCTTCTGTTCTTTCTAAATCCTGCTTGTTCTTTCCTCAGTTTGTGGTCTATTGCTTTTGAGATTCTCTGTATAATTATCCTGCCCAGTATTTTGCTGGGAACTGAGAGAAGAGTTATTCCTCTCCAATTATTGCAGTCTGCAAGATCTCCCTTCTTAGGCAATTTGACAATTATTCCTTTTCTCCACTCTGTTGGTGTTGTCCCTGTTTTCCAGACTTGTGCAAACAGTGGTTCCAATAGTTCTGCTGCCAGCTCCGGGTCTGTCCCAAACAGCTCCGCATTTAAGCCATCATGACCAGAAGCCCTTCCACTCTCCAACCCCTTGATTGCTGTGATGATTTCTTCTTTTCGTGGGATGTCTGTATTAACATCTAGATCATTTTCAGCCTCAGGAACATTCAATTGTGTCTCTGGTGGTTCCTTATTCAGTGTTTCTCTGAAATGCTCTGCCCATCTTGTTTCCTGTCCCTCTACTGTTGTGATGAGATTTCCTTGCTTATCTCTTACTAATGTAACATTGTTTGCACCTCGTTTTCCACTGATGATTTTAGTTATTTTGTACACTGTGCTTTGTTCATTTCTCAGTGCTGCCTCTTCTGCCTGTCTTGCAAGGTCATCCAGAAATGTCCTTTTGTTAGCATGGGTTTAACGTTTAACTTCCTTGTCCAGCTAACTGTACTGTTCACTATATATTGCCTTTAAACTGGGAGACTTAGCTTCTCTTTTCTTTCTTTTCATTTCCTTTCTCTTCGCTATGGTGTTTAGCGTATCTGGTGTTATCCAGTCTTGGCTCTTTCTTTCCTGGAATCCCAAGCATGACTTGCTGCTTTCCTTGTATATTGTTGAGATGGTGTTGAATCTCTGGTCAACATCATCGGTCTCTGTTCTTTCCTGGCTTTTGATAATCTCATATCTTCTCTTTACGTCGACCACGAAAGCTTTTCTGGTGAGGGGATCCTTCAGTTTCGTGATGTTGTATCTTTTCTGTTTGACTGCAACTGGTCCAGCAGCTCCGAGTTTCACTTTCAGTCTTGCTACTACTAGGTGATGATCACTTCCCACATCTGCGCTTCTTCTTACTTTCACGTCTTGTAGTGCATGTCTCCATCTGCCATTGATCATTATGTGATCTATCTGGTTTCTGTCTCGTCTGTTTGGTGATTCCCATGTTAACTTGTGCACTTCCTTGTGTGGAAAAGTGTTCCTCCAATGACCAGGTTGTTAATACTGCAGAAGCTTATTAATTTGTCCCCATTCTCATTTGCTGTTCAACTGCCGCATTTCCCCATTACTCTTTCGTTATAATTATTGTGTGTTCCAACTTTCGCATTTAGGTCTCCCATTACTATAATAAGATCATACCTGGGTACAGTTTCCATTTCCTTTTGTACCTGTTGATAGAACTCGTCCTTGATCTCTTCATCTCTGTCGTTTGTTGGTGAAAAGCATTGTATAATTGTGGTGTTGGTGAACCTCACTCTTAGTCTTGCTCTTATCAGTCTGTTGTTGATGGGTTTCCATTCCAGTAAAGACCTTTCCATTCCTTTCTTCAGGATAATGGCTACACCTTCGTTGTGCTGACCATCCTCTCTGCCAGAATAAAGTACTGTTTCCCCTGTAGCTGTTTTTATTCTCCCCTTACCTGTCCATCTGCTCTCGTGTCATCCATGAATGCTTTGAGCGGTGGCATGTGACACATTCCACCGAGCTTTGGACCTATAGCCATTCCTTCAGCCGCATTGAGGATTACCTGCATAGCCATCACGAATAGTATCAGAGAGATGGTACATCCCATCGCAATTCCAACTTCAAGGCCAATCCACTTCCTTGTGTACTCTCTGGTTGAAAATCTGACAGAAAACCCTGCGAAATACAGCTTCAGCATTGCTGCAGTCTCTTGTGGGACATGATACATTTCTAGGGCCTGCCACAACATCTGGTGTGGAACGGATCCATAAGCATTCGCTAGATCCAACCAGATTACATGGAGGTTTGTTCTGTCAGACTTTGCCTTTTGGATTGCTTCCCAGATCATTGTGGCATGCTCTAGACATCCTGGTGTACATGGGATACCTCCTTTCTGAATGGTAGTGTCAATGTACCCATTTTCCAGAAGGTATGTAGTGAGTCTTTTCGCCATCACTGAGAAGAATATCTTCCCTTCCACATTGAGTAGTGAGATTGGCCTGAACTGACTGATGTCTGTGGAATTTTGTTCCTTCGGGATGTAGAATCTGTTCGCCTTTCTCCATTCCTTGCTTACAAGCTGGGTTTTCCACGCATTCTTCAGTAAACGGAGCAGTCGTTTAAGCACCTCAGGGCATCTCTTATACACCACATATGGAACACCATTAGGACCTGGAGCTGACTTGCACAGAGCTTTCTGGACAATGCTTTCTACCTCTTGCACCGTTGGGGGCTTGGTGTTAAATTCAGCTCCTGGCTTACTCGGCCATTTAAGGCCTGCCATGCTGCTGAGCGGCTCATCTTTGCGACCATCTGAATATGTCATTCTAAGGTGTTCTTCCAGGTCTTCTTTCCTGATGTTTAGCGTACCCGACCGTGGCTGTTCAAACAGTTCTTTGGCAAACTTGAAGGGCTCCCTAAAGAATCTTTCCCTATCCCTTTGAGTCTTCCTTCTCTTCCTGCACAACCTTTCTGCTCTACAAAGGGCATTATGTTGGCCTTTCAGGTGCTCCCAAACTTGTCATAACCCTTCCTTCTCTGTGGCAACTGCATTCTTGAACAGTTTTCGGGCATGCTTCTTTTGTTTCCTGATTTCTTTTATTTTAATTTGTCTTCTACTTTTTCGTGGTGGGTTACTTTCCCTTGCCTCCCTCACTCCGAACACTTTGCGACAGTGCAGATATATTATGTCGCTAAAGATTTCCAGCTTCTTCTCCAAAGTTATCTGCTTCAGGTTGTTATCCAACTCTTTTGCCAAGGCTTCGTCCAGCTGTTTCCAAAGCCCTTTTGCACTGGCAGGTGGAAACTTGATTGCATCTCTCTTCCCGTCCAAGAAGTGTGTGAGATCATCATCTGGCAGATCAACTTGAATATACACAGCACTGTGGATTAACTCCTGGCTGCGTTCTTCTAATGTCTTATCCATCGAGACAGAGCGCTGTTGATCTCCCCCTGATGACCTCCCACACCCCTTTTTCGTTCTGTGGATTTTCATTCCTCTCTGAGTAGAGAATTCCCTATCACAGGCACATGGAAATTCCAGCCGTTGTTCACAGCTCGAAGTCCGTGTAACTGGTCTGGTCGATTCCAATGAGGCGCCTGTGGATTCATCATCCTCCCCCCCTTTCGGTGAATCCTGGGGGCATCTATCATTTTGGGTCCTGTTGCAATTGAATACAGCTTACGGGGTGCTAACCCGGTCAGCCGGTTTCTAGTCTTTCCCAGTGTCATCTGTCTTTCCAGAAGTCAATCGGTCTTTTCCCGATCGTCACTGGTTTGACCATGCAACTATGATAGGAAACTCTTTACAGAGCGATACAACAGGAAGCAATCTGATCATCAGAAGCAGTCCCCCTGTCCGACAAGTGTTTCGGCCCGATATACTCCTTTACACTCTAAGGGGGGCGGGCCCACTTGGGTCATGACTCCCAAGCGTCTCAGCCTGTTGTTGTCTTGTATCGAGAATGAACCCATTTTACTTATAGTAGCAACTTTAAAATCCACAACTCCGCCAGCCGTGGAGGCAATTGTGAAAGTAACAAAGAGAAGACAAATTATTCCGTTCGTTCCGTCGCACATCACAACTAAGGACACACACCTGCGCGAAGCCAACAAGTCTGGCCACTGCGCGCTAGTCACTGAAATTCTGTGCCTGACACCCCTTATAATATACGCCGCCTGTTGCCCCTCAGTCACAGCCCTTTCACTAGTACACCAAAAAACTCAGCGTATTGTGGACTTAGAAAAATATATATACGGATATAAAAATATATATATACGCATTGCAAGGCCTCAATTCTTTACTTCCAAATGTTTTTCATTGCCAAAGTATTTATGCCATATAATAAGGAAGAGTATTTATAACACTTCATGACTCAGTTTTCATTTGTGAGACTATATGTGGATAGTGACTGCAGAACTAATAATACTAATACAATGTTAACTATTATTTTCTCCGGTTCACTTGTCCATGTGGCTGATGTTTTTTGGGATTAAAATGTCAACAGGATGGGGTAGCTAACCCCATGTTCTGACTATGGAGGGTAGGGCGTGCGGCAGGCTACTTCATTCTATAGAAACCTTGACTGAAATGAACAATAATAGGACGTATGTCTGATTTCGCCTGTGTCCACCAATTCGGCGGCCAATTAAGTCACCTACGTCCTTAGAATTAGGAGTTAGTATGGGTGTTTGCACAGAATAGAATGATTGAGGTGAGACACTGTTGGGTCGTTCATTCTAATGGTAAAGAACTTCATTACGCGAATGGTTGCAAAGGAACAAAAATGTCAGAAAATGTTCTTCAAAATGAACTCCAACAAGTAGTGTTTAACTGGTCACTTACTGGCAGCACACAAGTTTGTGATGACTGTACATATATTTTATTTAACGTGACACATACGGAGTGGAACACACAAGACGATCATGGTTACAGATTACAGATGCAAATGTCATACTTTAAAGTTGCTGATCATACTCTTAAATTCTTGGAGATTCTTCAACAATCAAGTCCTCTTCTATCCAAGTGAGCTGAGGATCACTTCTGTTACCCTCTAATATACATTTACAATGAAGTCCGTTGACCTTCTTTCAAGGACGTCTATCGTGGTAAACGGATTCATGTTCAAGGATCAATCTTTGATATCATACCCGTAAAATTCCCAGACTTTCTTCATACAATACTTATGTAGCATATATATAATCCAGACAAAGTCATACACGGCAATACAATCAGGTTAGAGTCTTCTGTTGACTAACCTCTCCCAAAATCCATGCCATGACTTTGGCATTGGCGAAACGGCATATTAAAACATGTGAAGCATACAAAATCAATTAACTTCGTTTCCTCGTAGGTATCCTCCCTCTACGGTAATTCAAACAAGGCAATCGACTCCGTTTGTCCATTCTAGGAATGACATACTACGATGGATTCCCGCTAGACCATAACTAGGAGCGGCCTGATACTTCAATTAAAAATCGATAAACATTCAATGTGAAATGGGGCGACACTTACATGATACTTCCACTATTGGCTTCGACATGAAGACCAATATATATATCAATAGAAATAATGGCTTCCACAAACTTGCCACGAATACAAGAAATATTCCACGGACATCAACATGGTCCGTACTGCCCCCATACAAAACATGACGTCAGAATCCCTAAACTAGGTTACCCGTGCGTCCAAAGCAACTCACATTGCATTGTGCACGTCAGTGCGTGAATCAATCGAACGCACAAATAATATAACTATATTAAGACTGGTGCGTACATTTGGCAGGACCGAAGACTACCCCCTTAGGTAATAAATGTACGTAACAGCTCCCTTATTACCTCCCCTTAAAAAAATTAATTCTATTAATTTTTTTTGAACTTAGTACCCGAGAGAGGTGAGTCAAAACTACCACAAGATATATGAAATGCATAAAGTTATACCATATTAAGAAAAGAATATTAAACGAAATCAATATAACTAAATGATAGTATGCATTAAAGCACACATCCACACTCGACCTACTTTGGAACGATGTGGTAATATTCGAAGTAAAAACAAGTTGAAAATGAAAAATGAAAAAACCATTAAAAAAAGATGATAATAAAATTCAACTAAGTTTTCAAAAAAAAAAAAAATTTGAAACATATGATTTCAAAAATGAAAATGAACAGCAACACTGATGATGATCAATGACAAGAGAATCAATAAAACAGAAAAAATTGAAAATACAATGTGCAAAAATGAAGCAATGCAAAATTAAACACTTTAAGAATCAACACCCTTAATGTTTTCTAACACTAGTACGGTTGACTAGTGATCTAACAGTGAGATATCATAACTAAGACCCGTGAATGCAGTTATTACGTGACAACTAAGAAAGTTAGTATGTGTGTGATCCATAATCAATTAAATAGATTAAATTGAATTATTCTAATTTATATATTTCTTAATTACTAACAAATAACCAGTTACTAATATATTCTAAGTAATTCCAATATCACTATCAATATGTCAATGTTCAGTTACAACTAGTTAGTAATCGACGAGACGATGTTCTCAATGTTCCATACACGATAAAATATATTCTCGAACACGATATGTAATGTAATATGTTCCATAGGAATAACAAATGTATATTTGTCGCTCTTAACAATGTTTCCCTACTAATAAAAAGTTACTGTAGTACCAATGTTCCCGTACTAATAAAATGTTACTCTAATAACACTGTTCCCGTTCTAATAAAACGTTACTATAGTATCAATGTTCCCGTACTAATAAAATGTTACTACACAAGAAGTAATGTTATAATCTATAAGTAAGTATATCATGAAAGTTATACTTATACGAATACTTCAGTTATATAAACAGTCTTTATAGATGTACAATCAATGATAATGTACAAAGTTATTCATGTTATCGGTGAGGATGTTTCAACATCTGGAAGTGGTTTAGTTTCGACAAGTTCGCTTGGGCATCTCGACAAACAGTCTGCGAACACATTCTTCACTCCAGGAATAGCTCGTATTTCAAAATTGAATGGTTGAAGCGCTATAGCGTAACGCGCTGACTTCGATGATTTAACGTTCTTCGTGTTCAGTGCGGTAAGAGCTTTTTGGTCAGATTCCACCACAAAGTGTGAGCCGAGGAGGTAACGTTCCAGTTTTGTGATTGCCCATACTAATGCGAGGAGCTCTTTATCCAGAACGGAGTATTTGAGTTCGCTCTCCGTAAGTTTTCTGGACACGTACATCACCGGAAATAAGGTGCCGTTATATTCCTGCATCAAAACTGCAGCAATAGCGTAAGAAGATGCATCACTGCGAAGAATGAAAGTGAGATTTTTGTTAGGCAACCTCAAAAAAGGTTCATTTGAAAAAAATCGTTTTATATAGTCTAACGCCGTTTGGTGATCCTGCGACCACTTTATTACATTAGATGTGCCTTTCTTCAGTAGAGACGAAAAAGGTGCAGTTATAGTAGACAAATGAGGGATGAATTTTGAATAGAACTGTATTAGTCCTAAAAGAGATCTAACTTGTTTTTTTGTCTTAGGTGCTGAGATGTGTAAAATTTTAGAGACGTTACTGTCTTCTGTATACATGAAACCATGACCTATGCGGTGACCCAGAAATGAGATGTCATGAAAACCGACAAAAGCCTTTGACGGTTTCGCTGTTAAGTTATAATCCCGTAAGGTAGAAAGTAAAGCTTTTAATCCATGAATATGTTCATCCCAAGAGTCACTGAAAAGACAGATGTCATCTATATAAGTAATGACATCGGGACGATGAGACAATATGCGGCGCATCATGCGTACAAAGGTAGCTGGCGCATTCATTAATCCGAATGGCATAAAATTCCATTGAAAAAGACCACGTGGCGTCGAGAAAGCGGTGAATGGCTTTGCTTTAGGAGTGAGTGGCACTTGCCAATAGCCCTTTGAAAGGTCAAATTTCGAAAAGAATGTGGCATGAGATAATTTCTCCAATAAGTCGTCTAAAAGAGGTAACGGTTCCGCATCGAATTTTGTAACTTTGTTTAATTTCCTGTAATCTACGCAAAGACGTATATTGTTGTCCTTCTTCCTAATGATTACCATAGAAGAAGAATATGGTGATGAAGATGGTTCAATTATATTTAATTGGAGCATCTCATCCAATTCCTTATCAACCTTATCACGAAAGTGTAAAGGGATAGGATATGGGCGAACTCGAATAGGCGTATCGTCAGTCAGAATAATGTCATGTTGGATGACTGACGTATGACCTGGGATGTCAGTGAGGACATCCTCATACGAGTGTAGAATATCAGAGACTTGCTGACGTTGATCAGCCGAAAGAGTAGATGAGATTGTAACATCATTCCATTTCTCAGTGGAATGGAGTGGTACAACTGGTATTGGTAGTTGTACATCATCGAAAGAAGATTCTTCTTCTTGGATGACTGACAAACTAGAATAGTGTTGAATAGGAGGTGTAGGATCGTCAGTTGCCTGGAACACTGACTGTAGATAATCAGGACGTGAGTAATACTCCTTCAACATGTTAATGTGGAAGGTTTTATGTTTACCATTAACATCAACGATGTAGTCGACATCGGATATTCTTGAGATGATCCTGAAAGGACCTCTCCAGGTAATTAAAAGACGATTGTTATGCGCAGGGAGTAATACAAAAGCTTCGTCACCAGGAATAAGCTGGCGAAGACGTCTATACTTGTTTGTAAATAGACGAGCTTTTTCTTTGGCTTGTTCGGATGATGCAGTAGCTAGTCTACAAGCATCTATGATTCTCTTTCTCAGAGAGATCACATACTCATAAGAGGATTGAGTTTCCTCTTCAATATTCTCGTCAACCAATAAGTCGTGGATTAACGACATCGGACCGCGTGGTTGCATGCCAAAAACTAGCTGGAATGGAGAAAACCCCGTGGCTTGATTTTGTACTTCGTGATACGCGAACAGAGCAGCGGGTATGACCCGATCCCAGTCTTGGGGATGGTCTTGGGTCATCTTACCCAACAACTGCTTGAGTGTCCTATTGAGACGCTCAATTAACCCATTTGACATCGGATGATAAATAGAACTAAGAGATCTGTCTATACCTAATGTCTTCATAACTTGAGACATGGATTCAGAAATGAACTGAACCCCATGATCCGACAAGATTTTCCGTGGAAAACCAATGCGTGAGAAGATTAACATCAATGCCTCTGCTACACTGGCAGATGAAGTGTTCTTGAGAGGGATGGCCTCAGGCCAACGAGTGCACATATCAATGCACGTAAGAATATGCGTATGCCCTCTAGCAGATGGAAGCATCGGACCAATAATGTCTATAGCCATTTTATCAAATGGTCTAATCGGGATGTCCGCAGCTTGAATAGGAGCCGCATGAAATGGACCCCGTACCTTAACTTCCTGACATATCAAACAGGACCGACAATAGAGAGTGATGTCCCTATGGACGCCTGGCCAGTAGAATGCCGAAAGCACTCTGGATTTGGTACGCGAAAAACCCATATGGCCCGCACATTGCGAGTCATGCGCATGTCATAATATACGAGATCTCATAGAGGATGGGACTAAGATCTGATAACATAAGGATGAATCCTTTTCCCATATTACTCTAACCAAAATCCCATTTTTAAGTATAAAGTCATGTCTACATTTTGCAAGTTTGTTGCTGGTATTCTTTTTGTTCACATACTGAAAAATTTTTTTTAATGAATCATCATTCTTTTGCAATGTTGCAAACAACTCCCATGAAATAGGAGCATCATCATCACAAGTGGTATGAACTGTAGGTTCAATAGGTGTATCATGCGACATATTAGTAGCTTGCGCTCTAGTCACTACTGCATTTTCAGTTTGAATATGTCGCTCTTCCCATTCAGCAATTTGCTGTGGTGTACACTCTTTAATACCATGTATGCGACCAAGTATTACATCACAAATTGGATTCGGAAGGAGACATGCCTGGATCTTTCCTGAAAAAAATGGTGTATTAAGGTCAATAATAGCAGTGGGAAATGTTTCAACGGTGCCACCAAAAGTCACACACTTGACAACCCTGCCCGTGGCACAACTTGGGTTGATCAGCGAAGTCCGGACGCCCACAGTACTACAACCTGAGTCAAATAGGAGAGAGCATGAAATGTTGTTGACAAATCCCTTGTTAAACTTAAGAGAGCCTTGTCCCTGGTGTACTGACGCAGCAGTGGCCGTACAGACTACAGGTAGACTAGGCAAGGTATGTCCGCAACGCAGCGTCATGATCGCCTTAGGCTGGAAAAGAGTCGAGCATTCTGGACAGTCTTTCACCTGGGTACAATCAAGAGAACAAGACATAGCATTGTGAGTTTCAGCTACTTTACCCTGTTCAATGTTAGCCTGTGTATCGCTTAAAGCGACATTAGAATGTCTACCCGTATTACTCGACGATCTATCTCTACGACGCGATCGATTTTGATTATTTGCATTAAAATTGCCATAATTGTCGTTTCTGCTTGAGTTAAAATTTGGATGAGTCCGATAATTTGTATAATTAAAGTTATGATGTTCTTTAAAATTTTTATTCCAAGAACCTTGTCTGTTTTGCGGACCCTGAGATCTTGATCTCCAGTTTTGTTTATTATAATGTCCTTGATTATTTTTAAAATTATTGTTACCAAAATCTCGCGATCTGTGAGCTTGGTTCCAAGAAACATTAAATGGAGCAGATTGTTGAAATTGCTTCCCTTTGTAAAAGTTATCATTGTTAAAATTGTAATTATTTCCCTTATTGACATACCTGTCAGCACTAAAGGAACGATTTCGTGAAAAATTGTTTTGTTGTGCTGCAAAAGCAACAGGCAATTCACTCTTAATCTGTGCATTACTTAGATCCATGGTTGGGTGAGCAGTGCAGAAATTTTTTTGCATGTTCTTCTAAGTCTTTCATAGATAAAGGTTTCCGTTCGTGTAAAAATGCGAGAAATGTAGGATTTACAGACGATAGTACCTTATCGCGCATCAGTAAATCGAAGAGACCTTCATACGACTTTTCAATTTTGGATAATTCGATCCACCTTTCTAGGGTTAGTTGTATTTGTGACAGAAAATCACTGAAATTTCTGCTTGATTGCGGTAGCAATGTACGAAATCTTAATCGGTATTCATCTTCTGTCATTTGAAATTTCTTCAGAAGTGCGGCTCTAAGAGCATTATAATCATTCTTCTCATTAATACTGGTAGTATGATAAACTGCTAAAGCATCCCCCAGTAAGTAACCTGGATAAATATGTGCAATACAGTGTTTTATCCACGTTATAAGACCTACAAGTGGCCTCAAATCTATCTAGGAAAAATATTACGTCATCCGACGGGGGATTAAATTTAGGTAATTTAAGGTGAATTTCCTTAAAATGATCATGTCTGGATGAAGTTTGGCTTTCAAAAGTTCTCTGAGAATTAGCTTCCTGAGTTAACCTAAGTCTCTCATATTCTGACTCTGCTAATTTTAGTTCATGCTGTCGTTTTTTTATCATTCTCTTCCATCTCAAGCTGAAGTCGTAATGTATTTTGTTCAGCTATTAATCTTCTTTCTTCCATTTCCTTTTGTTTAACTTCCATTTCCTTTTGTTTAACTTCCATCTCAATTTTAAGTCTTTCTTCAGCCTCCCTTTGCTTCTGTTCTGCCTCTCGCTGAAATCGTTTCTCTTCTAATTCAGCGGCTAATCTCATTTTTTTTCTCATTCTCCTCAGACTCAATCCGTTTTTGATCTGCCTCAAATTGAAGTTTTTCTAGTCTTAAAGTTTCTAACTTTCTCTGTTCGGCTTCTATTTCTTGAGCTTTCTTATATTCTGCAAGTGCAAATGCTTTTGCTTCATCAGGAGCCATCTGAAGAGCTTTTGCTTGCTTAATGAAATAATCTAGTGAATACATTATGCTTTATAAGTAGTCACAATACTCTTGATTTATAAAATGATAATTAATCAATGTAAATTAATTAACCTTGTTACTTTGCCAAGTGTACGTCGTTCCTGTCCTAGAACGGTATCTTTTGTTATCATATAGTTATGAAATATATCAATAATCAATATAGTAATTTATGTAATGAAATGTCATGAAAGCAACAACGTGAAAGACAATAGAAACATTACCGACAAGACACGATAATCAAAGACGAGTGAACACAATCGTAGAAATCAACAAAAATAGAAATGTGTAACTAAAATAGAATATCGTAAAAATTTACGATGACAACTACGATCAGATACTCAACAGGACAATTGACAACACAGTGTAAAAACATAGGTTTTGTAAAAAACTGAACGACAGGAAAGGTGAGACGGACGCATAATACAAACAAAATTCATCATAAAACTAAATACGAGTAAAAATAACTACCAAAAACAACAAGTAAACGTGACGAAACAGCTAAACAGATACTATCATAAGGAACAATTAGCGATCGGAACTTCGGCAAGGTTTCTAGCCTTGGACCGGAATTATCGCTCAATTGAAACTTACAAGTTGAGCCCTACAGAACGTCTGACGAAGAGCCCGAATTGGCTTCGAGATGGATCTCGTTCGTCAGATCAACCTCCCTACCTCCCACGACGAATGTACAACATATAACATATAACATGGAAAATGTAAAGATGGACATAACTATAAAAGGCACAGCTAAAAGTAATAAAATGTACAACGAAAGCACGTTATACTCATCTCGCGTGTGCCGGGAAAAAACAATGTGCCTCGTCTCCGTGGATGTACGTCTGAGGATAAAATACTTCGCTCTGCGTATATAACAACAGCTCGCACGTAATAATGACGAATAGGTGATCCCAAGGCAGTCAGTCACTGTAAAACTTGACGTGGAGGTTGATTGATGACCTTGAGCATTTGGTAACCGTAAGTTGATTCTGATTCATCATCACACTAGGTTCCAAGTTTGAGATGTTGTCGCCTTGAAAGTTCAAATCTTCTTTTCAACCGATACTTGGATTGAGTACGTTCCTGTGAAATTATTTATTTCCAGACCACACTGGCATACCATTTACTGTTGGGTCGTTCATTCTAATGGTAAAGAACTTCATTACGCGAATGGTTGCAAAGGAACAAAAATGTCAGAAAATGTTCTTCAAAACGAACTCCAACAAGTAGGGTTTAAACTGGTCACTTACTGGCAGCACACAAGTCTGTGATGACTGTACATATATTTTATTTAACGTGACACATACGGAGTGGAACACACAAGACGATCATGGTTACAGATTACAGATGCAAATGTCATACTTTAAAGTTGCTGATCATACTCTTAAATTCTTGGAGATTCTTCAACAATCAAGTCCTCTTCTATCCAAGTGAGCTGAGGATCACTTCTGTTACCCTCTAATATACATTTACAATGAAGTCCGTTGACCTTCTTTCAAGGACGTCTATCGTGGTAAACGGATTCATGTTCAAGGATCAATCTTTGATATCATACCCGTAAAATTCCCAGACTTTCTTCATACAATACTTATGTAGCATATATATAATCCAGACAAAGTCATACACGGCAATACAATCAGGTTAGAGTCTTCTGTTGACTAACCTCTCCCAAAATCCATGCCATGACTTTGGCATTGGCGAAACGGCATATTAAAACATGTGAAGCATACAAAATCAATTAACTTCGTTTCCTCGTAGGTATCCTCCCTCTACGGTAATTCAAACAAGGCAATCGACTCCGTTTGTCCATTCTAGGAATGACATACTACGATGGATTCCCGCTAGACCATAACTAGGAGCGGCCTGATACTTCAATTAAAAATCGATAAACATTCAATGTGAAATGGGGCGACACTTACATGATACTTCCACTATTGGCTTCGACATGAAGACCAATATATATATCAATAGAAATAATGGCTTCCACAAACTTGCCACGAATACAAGAAATATTCCACGGACATCAACATGGTCCGTACTGCCCCCATACAAAACATGACGTCAGAATCCCTAAACTACGTTACCCGTGCGTCCAAAGCAACTCACACTGCATTGTGCACGTCAGTGCGTGAATCAATCGAACGCTCAAATAATATAACTATATTAAGACTGGTGCGTATATTTGGCAGGACCGAAGACTACCCCCTTAGGTAATAAATGTACGTAACAGACACGTTCATCAATGTCCACCCTGGGAGATCAAGAAACCAGACACGGACTACCACTTAGCAGAAATACTTCAGAAAGCAAATAATACAGAAAATATTAAAAACACAGCCAAAAAATATATACAACAAATATCAAAGGACAGCATTACTATATACACAGATGGATCCAAGGGAGAAGATGGTAAACTGAGGATAGGAATATTTTTTTTCCAATATGGAAAATAGCAAAAGAGTAGAGATTGTGGCAATACTAAAAGCACTAGAGATATTCTCTAATAATCCTTCCAAGAAACTAGCAATTTTAACAGACTCTTTCAACAATTCAAGCGCTAAGAGACATACAAGAATACAGTAGACCTGATATAGCAGAGGAGATATTTATAGCTACTACATACTTATATTCCAGAGGATGTTCAGTCTTAATATCTTGGATACCTTCATAGAGGGAAATGAAAAGGCAGATAAAGAAGCCAAAAAAGGTAGGTCTGATAAAAATCTAATAACTGTAGAGATGAGTAAATCAGAGATTAAAAGCTTAATTAAAGAAATAATAACAGATGAATGGAAAGCAGAGTGTGATAAAAATCTGAAAGGAAGACATGTATATAAGATGTTCAAGGCTCCAACAAGAAAATGTCAGATATCTAGGGAATTGAAAATTCCCAGTAATAAGAAACTTCTCAGACTACAGCTGGGAAAAGGCTATTTCAAAATAGAAGAATCTTACTGTGCAGGATGTCGTCAAGGCAATAATACGAAACATATCTTGTTAAAATGTAAGAGGTATGAACAAATGAGAATCCCAATATTAGATTATTTGCAGGCATCAAATTTACCAATAAATATAGAAAGGGTGTTAAGAATAGACAGAACTAGGGAACTGCATAATTTAGTCAAACAGTATTTAACGAGAACAAAAGTTAATATATAGTAATTGGGAAGGAAAGGTAAAGGTCTGATGATGTTCATACAATACATATGACTTATGGCAAATGAAAGTCTAGAATAGAAGGATTAAAATGGTATAACAAGGTTACTAATGTGGAACTGATGAAATGAACCAGACAAGTGCCAGTGGAACAAGAGATGAGAAGATGATGGACAGGACACACACTGAGGAAACCTGTAGATAGCATTGCAAGGCAGTCCTTGTTCTGGAACCCCAAGCCAAGAGAGGCAGAGGTAGACCAAGAAGCACATGGAGAAGAGAGCTGGAAACATAGGTGAAAATGATGAAGAGAATGTGGAAAGAACTTGAGATGATGGTACATGACAGGAGGACTTGGCATGTGTTTGTTGAAGGCCTATGCTCCATGAGGAGCAGGGGGATTATGAAGTGAAAGTCAATAAAATATCTAACTGGAAACACCAGGCCTTCAGACCCCTCCCCCTGAATATTATTTTTGTTTGATGTTTTTATTTGGTTTTGTTTTATCTCATTTTTGTTTGTTTAGTTGTTTTTTTTTTAACATGCAAGCAAAACTGGTAATTTTGATTTCCCTATTTTACATTGGTTTGACAGAAGTGATGTCACTTTCCCGGATTGGCAGTTATTCATATTATTTGGAATCGAAAACAATATATATATATATATATATATATATCTATATATATATATATTTAAATATTATATAATATATTATATTATATTTATATATATATATATATATTATAATAATAATAATAATAATAAATTCTTTAAGCACCAAACATGGCGCATAAGGCAGAAACCAGTGCTCTCCAGGTTGTTCGTTGTGACGCCACTCCTCTTAGCTCTTGCACATTATTTAGGCCCAGGTACGTAACATTTGAATTAAACAGACGAAGCTTGGTATGTATATTCAATGATCTTAATTTCCAAATGTTAGATAATCTATTGAAGGCGCTAGCTGCCAAAGCAATTCTAGTATGAATTTCTCTTGTTGTGTCACCATCCTGAGTCATTTTACTGCCTAAATAATTGAAACTTTCAACTTTCTGTAGTTTTTCCCCGTTCAAGATGATATCAAAGGTCTCATTAGAAAAGTTCATAGCTTTAGTTTTAGAGGCATTTATTTGGAGACCTATTTTAACCGAGAGATGACACAAATTATTTACTGCTTCTTGGGATTGTCTGGGTGTTGAACTTAAGAATGCTAAATCATCTGCGAAATCCAGGTCCCCCAGGAATTTTCCATTTGTCCATTTTATACCTAATTGTTCATTGTGGGTATAGTTTCTCATAACCCAATCAATAGCTATTCCAAAAAGTAGTGGTGACATAATACAGCCTTGTTTCACCCCTGTTTCTACTGTAAACCATTCTGTATTCCCTTTATTTGTTCTAACACAACATCTTGCATTGTCATATAGCGCTTTGATTATATTCACATATTTTGTTGGAAAACCATAGATTGTAAGTATCTTCCACAATGATGGGCGGTGTAGACTATCAAAGGCTTTTTGAAAATCGACGAAGGTGATAATAAGTGGCGATTGCATTTCCACTGATTCTTCTATAATTGTTCTTAGCGTGAATATTTGATCAATACATGATCGTTTCGGCCTGAAACCCGCTTGTTCTTCCTATATATATATATAGGAAGGAGAATAATGGGCCGAAATGAAGGCGAATAATGGGCCGAAACACTTGTCCGACGGGGGGACCTCTTCTATGATCAGATTACCTTCTGTTGTATCGCTCTGTATAGAGTTTCCTATCATCATCATATATATATATACATATATATATATATAAAGATATATATATATTCATATATATATATATTAATTATAACCCATCAGAGGATGAGCGGGATATTTTTCATCATTAAAATAAATAAAACAACCAATGTGGAACTGACGACAAGAACCAGACAAGTGCTGGTGGAATCAAAGATGGAAATACTTCAAACGGATGGCACAAGACAGGGTTGAAATGAAGAACTGTGGGACATATGTCTGATTTAGCTGAAATGCCTATCGATCCGGCGACCGATTAAGTCGCCAACATCAATACAGCCTAAAATAAAAATGCAGGGATGCAGTTATAAGGGATAGGGGTAAGAGGCAGGTTTATGAATCCTAACCCTAACGACTTGACCGTTTGCTAGGTTGGTAGATATATGGGCCTACGTCCCAAAGTGAGACTGTGTGTTTCATTTCAACCCAGGACAGGAAGGCTTTGTTGAAGGCAATATACTCCTGGTGGAGCCAAAGGATACGGAATTATGAATGAATAAAGTTAACAATAATACCTTACAGCTTGAGTAGACTGCTAGCGTTTCAAGTTTCTTGCTTCGTGGGTAGTTACGGACCATCATTTTCTTGTGTGCAATCCTTTGAAAATTGTTTGTTTTGCTCAGGTCTACTGTTGAGCTAGGTACTGTCTTGGGCGTCTTCTGCGCATTGTTCGTGTCCTCCGATGATGTTTCTGTATTTGTCGACATTCTACACGTAGCACTATCAACGTTTGGTCTATGAAACTTCGCTTATTTTTACCATGAAATCAACATTTGAATTGTCTTGTAAGATATCATACTATCACTGCAGCCATTTCTCCGTAGATCGAATATACTTTACTGGTAGTATCGATTGCAAATCAAGAAGTTATCGATTACTTTTTTTCATTACTGCAGGAAAGAGAATGGAAAAATCAGTTCGGTGGATTTGGAAAACAGTCACAGGAACAAGAAACAAGATAAAGACAAAAAATACGCTTGGCAGACAATATTCAAAAATGGACAGCACAGACTTTCGCAGAGATAACAAATATTGGCATAAGACAGCTAAACACGTAAACAAGCCATAAAGCGTTCAACAGTACACGGTGCCTATGCGACCATCAAAGTTGTGGGACAAAGCAAGGAAATATATACAACAAATATCAAAAGACAGCATTACTGTATACACAGATGGATCCAAGGGAGGGAGGATGGCAAATTGGGGATAGGAATATATATTCCAATATGGAAAATGGCAAAAGAATATAGCAAAACGGAAAATACATCCATTTTCACTGCAGAGATGGTGGCAATACTAAAAGCACTAGAAATATTCTCTAATAACCCTCCCAAAAAACTAACAGTTTTAACTGACTCTCTTTCAACAATTCAAGGACTTAGAAATTTACGAGACTGTAGTAGACCTGATATAGCAGAGGAGATATTTCTGGCTACTACATACTTATATTCCAGAGGATGTTCAGTCTTAGTTGCTTGGATACCTTCACATGTTGGCATAGAGGGAAATGAAAAGGCAGATAAAGAAGCCAAGAAAGGTAGATCTGATAAAAATCTAACAAATGTAGAAATGAGTAAATCAGAGATTAAGAACTTAATTAAAGATTTAATAACAGATGAATGGAAAGCAGAGTGGGATAAAAATCTGAAAGGAAGCCATGCATATAAGATGTTCATGGCTCCAACAAGAAAATGTCAGATATCTAGGGAATTGAAAATTCCCAGTAATAAGAAATGTCTCAGACTACAGCTGGGAAAAGGCTATTTCAGAATAGTAGAACCTTACTGTGCAGGATGTCTTCATGACAATAATATAGAACATTTCTTGTTAAAATGTAAGAATAAATGAGAATACCAATATTAGATTATTTGCAGGCATCAAACTTACCTATAAATATAGAAGAGGTGTTAAGAATAGACAGACCTAAAGAACTACATAATATAGTCAAACAATATTTAACACGAACAAAGGTTAATATATAGTGGTTGGGAATGTGAAGGTCTGATGCTGTTCTTACAATGCATATGACTTTTAACAGATGAAAGTCAATTAAATATCTGTTAAAGTCAGTTATATAACTGGAACCACCAGACCTTTACACCCCTCCACTTTAATATTATTCTTGTTCAATTTCTTCTTGATTTTGTTCTTTTTTTTTTTTTTTTAACATATAAGCATAATTGATAATTGTGATTTTCCCTATTTACAATGATTTGACAAATGTGATGCCACTTTCTCATATCGGCATTCATATTATTTGCAGTTGAAAATAATAATATACTAATTGTAACCCATCAGAGGTTGAACGGGATATTTTTCTTCATTAATTTAAAAAAAAAAAAAAAAACTTGTGAAACAGCCATCTGCAGTAGCTTACATACTGACTCTGCTGCTTTGGCAGACACACATATAGTTATCGATATTAGGTACAACGTAGGCACTTGTAAGAAAGAAACAATGTAGGAAGATATTAGACAACAGAGCAGTAACAGGAGTGATAGGCATTCCGGAGATTCGAACTAGGGACCATACGAACGGTTCTGTCGCTTCACTATGCGATTACACGACCAGCTAAGTAAAAACGTGCATTACGTGTTACGACACTACGCGCAACTACGGAATATTGTTATTGTTTAACAGAATCGACATCATTGCTTTCCTGGCAAACCCATAGGTGCTCAGTCCCCCTCGGCATACGTCGAAGGGTATGAAAGCTAAATGTCCCTGTTGCGCTTGTTGTATATGACGGATGTATCCTCTCATATGCCCATCCCTGCTAGCCTTAGGTTGGATGCCAAATTCCAGCAATCTTAGCCTTGTTGATTCATCTACTGCAGTGTCGTTCTCTAACTTACGATCATTAACTGCCCTCAGTATCTATCCCGTGGGGTAGGCTACTTCATTCTATAGAAACCGTGATTGAAATGAACAAGAGTGGGACATATGTCTGATTTCGCCTGTGTCTACCGATTCGGTAGAATTAGAATCCAATGTCCCCACTTTGGGTGCTCTTGAGGCTAGTCTGTCAGCTCTCTCATTACCGCGTACCTCTGCATGACCAGGACAGTAGATACACACCAGTTCCTGAAGATTCGAAGCTTCTGTGAATGTTTTCCATTCCTGCTTTCTCCGTACCATTACTTAATACCAGAAAGCTTCGTACCCTCATTAAGCTGCATTAGTTGCCAATCCATCTGTGAATGCACTGATCTAGCAGCTGATTGGGTGACGTTCATCATTCAGTATCTTTCAGCTTCCCGTGGAGCATACATCCTAGACAATCACGTGCCAAGTCTGGGCTACATGCTCAAGGTTTTTCCTTGACTTTTTTATCGCTTTCCTGTCTGTCTCCAAATCTCTGTTCTATGTGTGTGTTTTTTAAATATATCCCTCTTGAACAATACTCTTCATAATGTTCAATAAACATTATATAAATAAAACAATCAATCATCATTGTCAACAAGAAAAACAACAAAAGAAGATTTGTATAACATTGGTATGGTCTTATTTATTGACCACAAACGGTGTACAAGATATCCAACATTTTGTTTTGGCTATAGCATTTTCCCTGTTCTCCACATGAAACATGCAGTTTTAAATTTTTAACAGATGAAAGTCAATTGAAAATCTGTTAAAGTCATTTATATAACTGTCGCGAGAGGTTAAGATGTTACTTAAATGTAAGATATCCTGGACAAAAAGATATATCAAATGATACCAGGATAGTGCCAGATAAGAGACTGGTCTTATAAGAAATACCCCCTTCTCTGAAAAGAGCAAGGGTGTATCGACAATCAAAGGTAGGGTCAAGCTGTATAAACCTTCAAGGATGATGATAGTGTTTGTTCCTTGTCACGAAGTGGTTTTAAAGTTTATAGAGTTTGTCTGAATGAAAGCAAGACCCTAGTATGAGAAAGTCTGAGAAGATAGAATTTAGATGGAAAATGACATGCCTGTGGACAGATGAGACTATTGGCTCAAGGGATAGAACCAGGTTTAGACTCGCCCTTGCCGCTTCGTGACTTCAGAAAGGCTATAATCTCACCCTCCTCTGACTACCTTTAAATACAAGGAGATAAGGTGTATAAAACGACCACAGACACCACTATACAGACGACATAAAGTAAGTATAGTAAAGAGTAGAAGCTGATCCAGTAAATATTATAGATAAATTTATTTACACACAGAAATCATTAAAGTTCATCATACATCAAATTAAAAAAATTAGCGTGCACTGTTGCACGGCCTGAAAAACAACGTAACAAGTACATTGATAGACACTAGAAAAAAAAAACCCAAATCACATTCACTCTCTCTCTGTCACCCTGCTGAGGAACAATAAAATGATTAGTGATTAAAATAACTCTACTATTGTGGGGGCTGTCCACTTGCCTCCACTCTCTAACACAAATAAGATTCTACTGTCTCAGTCCGGTTGACTCTTCCTCAACGAAAACGTCTACACAGCTTCCAACTTGGTAGGCGATATGCGCCGCTATCTAACACCACTGGAGATGCTAAAATAATAGACTTGGAGTAACACAATGGCTCAGTGTCTATCCTTCAATGGATAATGAACAGACCCTACCGGGCCTGTCTATTTTCTCCCTCCTTTCCTCTCTCTCTCTCCCCCTCTCTCTCTTGGTCTCAGTGTCTCTCTAACACTCGACGACTGATGATGCGGCGTCTCCGTTACACTCTTCTCTCGTTACTTTCAAGACCCAGGTATTTTAACCCTCTCACCTGTTCCTGAATTCTGCGATGATGATGATGAAGTTCTGGCGTCAAGCATGAGGTACTTGATTAACTGTCGAAAAACAAAACTTCTCTGCTGCTGAATAGCTTCCCTCTTTTAACCCGCTCCGGAGTTAGAGGAAAAACACAGCCTTGATTTCCGGCTGTACGCAATTGAAACCAGTCTCGCTGAAGAATTGAACTTCACTGCAATAGACCGTTTAGGTTGTGTTCTTTTGCTCCTGACGATAACTCGAGTACTCTGACCCTGAGATATGTCTTTATGCCGTGGATAATTTTATTTGACAAAATTATGCTCCACCACTGTTTCGCCGCGACTCGCTAAAATTAAAAGAAAATGCCTCTATTGTATAACCATCCCAACATAACGCATCTCTAACCCATTAATCTTTATAACTCCCTTACTCAGTGTAGTAAAATCTGTGAGAACAAACGCTAAATTCCAGGAAATTGTACTCCCAATGCTAATATATAGAACCAGCCCGTGTGTGTCTGACTGGCTTCTTCCCATACGCCAGCAGCACGCTCAAATAGTATACCGAAGTAATGCCTAAACGATTTTCCGCAGTCTAACATTATACGCTTTGCTAGCGTTGGCTTTGAGACTAAATATTTTCTTGTAGAACGAAACTGCAGCAAGAATTAACACAAATACTACCTATACCTTGCAAGACCCCCTTTTTTTCTCGACACGCGTTCTGGACATATATTCACACGGTTGGACTTGGCAGACGATACACACACACACACGCAAGTTGTTAAAATTTTGTGACGTAACGTAGTGTTCGTTCTGCATACGGTAGTTTGAAAATAAAAGGAAAAATGCAAGTAACGTGAGATTTTTTTTTTGAATGTGTAATACTAAATAGGGTGTGAGACGGAGTGACCTTAGTTCGTGTTTACAAATTTAAATTGAATAGGAGAGGAAATGTTTTATTTGAAGCATTGTAGGAAATAAAACGACATTAGGCATTAGAAAAACATACAAGAATAAATATGTACTGACTGTGTAATAGATAACAGCAGGATTAATAAGTATGTATTAGTATTTAAAACTAGTAAGAAATAAAGAAGTTGGACTGAAGACAGATAGACAGATGGACTTGAAAATCTTTCTCAGTTTCGCCCGTAGGTGGGGTTAAAGGGGAAGGAGTCCTTATTTTGAATATTTGAGGTCACTTTTATTTGAAAAGGAACGCTATTCACTAAACAGTCTCTGATTGGCTGTAGTATAATAGACAAACGGTTGTATAAAACCAATTAGTATTGAGTATAGGGGGCCACTAGATGAACAATTTCTTACACTAAAGACGTTGTTATAGACAAGGCAAGAGTACTGTCTTGGCTGCTAATTCTGCACAAGCAGCGATCTGGATTTGTTACCATATATCGCAATATTCAACTATTTAGTGATTTTAATTCTCTGATGCGAGTTTCATCTACGAGTGAAAGTGAGCCCAGGTGATCTAACACCTGTCCCTAAGTTCTGCAGTGAGGCCTAACTACTGAGTGCCTACACAGTGATTTACCTATAGAAGCAGAATCGTGTCTTGGCAGTGGATGCTGGCGTTTTATACATACTTCAACCAGCCTGGTTCCAGAGACCTCAGATAAGACTTGTCTGGGAAATTGATATCACAAACAATCCACTCTCTCAGTTTTCACAAAAGCTAGGGTATCAGACAGTGAGGAACAAAAACATTCAATAAACTTGTACCCTTTTCTAGGAGCAAGAAATACTTGACATTTTCCTAGCTTGAGACATATAAATAATTGTGGGATAACACCGACTCAATGACAGTTGTAAAATAATTGGTTGTAAATAATTTCATTATCATGTTGAGTTGATTATTCCTGTGTCAGAAGAATAACTAGATACAGGAAAATAAATAGAAAAAAAATAAGTTACATTCAAAACTTTACCCAGTGACTTGTTTAATTATTGTTTATTAGTAATAGGTGTAGTTGTTGTCCTGTTCATACACTTCATCACATTGCATGTACCCTAGACACTTGCTAGACAACATACACACACCAATACACTTCAGTAGGGGAAGATATATAATCGGGTGAGGTCGTGGTGGAAGCAGACAGGTACCCTGTAAACTTATTTGTATTTAATAAACCTCAGGGACTTGCATAGCTGACCTCACACCAGATACCATTAATATAATATTTAAACCAATTCTTCTTCTTCTTCGATCCTTAACCACCGACCGTCAAAGCAGTCAGTGGCCATCACGCCTAGTGGCGTCTTGTAGGGCAACAACAAATTGATTCCACTTTGCACGGTCGGTGATTTAAACCAATAATAACAACTAATTCACCACATTAATTGGGACGCTCTTCCGGGATTTAAAGGTTCTTAGTACCCTACATTAAGTGAGTCACTAGTCCCAGTATTTGTAAAATCTAATAGTAAAAATAATTTGAGAGTGGTTTGAGATATCATTGCCCTTTGTCTTGTGTTTAGAGTTGGTTAATTAGTTAAGGTAGTGGATAGTATTTCATATTGTTAACTATAAAATGGCGGATATGGCTAAATACAGATCTGCTGCTGTGCAGACTGCAAAGGAAATGAATTTAGATGGGCAAGCTCTGATTCAGTATGTGACATCAGAGTGCGATAAGTATATGGAAAGGGAAGATAAGAGATTAGCTGAGGAGAAGAGAATTATGTTAGAGGATGCTAGGGAGATTAAGAAATTAGAGGCTGATAGGGAGGCTGAGATCAAGAGGCTGCAGTTGGAGGAGAAGAAGCTTGAGGCCAGGAAAGAAGAAAAGAGGTTGGAGGCTGCCAAGGAGGAGAAGAGATTACAGATGGAGGCTGAGAAAGAAGAGAAACGGTTACAAAGGGAACATGAGTTGCGACTAAGGGAGACGGAGTTACAAGGCCATGCTCCTGATAATGGAAGTAGCTCATCCACCTCCGACTCTGCTGCAAGCCAGGTCGCCTCAACCTCAGCCATGGGGTTCCAGTTGGACCCATTTGTAGAAAAAGATGATGATATTGAGTCATTTTTATCTAGATTTGAAAGGTTAGCTACTATGTATGGACTAGAGAAAGAGAGATGGAGTATGAAGGTATCTCAGGGGCTTAGGGGAACCTCTTATGAGGTCTTCGCCAAACTGAGCAAGGATGATCAAGATGACTACGACATTCTTAAGCAAGCTCTTCTAGTTAGATATGAGAAAAATAGTGAATTTTACAGAAAGAAATTTAGGAATGCCAAACTGTTGACTGGAGAGACTTACCACCAGTTCTCTGCACGCCTGGAGACATACCTGGAGAAATGGACTGCTCTGGGGAAAACCCAAGATTTAAAGGAAATGATTATGACTGAGCAGTTAAGAGAGTCCATGGCTCCAGACCTGAGAAAATTTCTCACGGAACAGGGTGCTGAGAGGCTGGGTGAGATCTTAAATGTGGCTGAGAGATATCAGGCAGCCCAGTCTGAGATAGCAAGTTTAAAGAAGAAGCCTATAGACCATGATAAAGATCCACCAAACCAAAACCAACCTAACTATGAACACAGAGATAAGTTTAATAAGGGTAAAGCCTATTATGATAAGCCAAGTTTTGACCAACGAGATAGAAACTCGCATTTCAGAGAAAGGAGACCCTACAAACCAGAAGGGAAATATTGTAAAGTTTGTAGGATGAATAATCATAATACTATTGACTGTGGTAGGAAAGTTCCTCCATATCACGCGGCATGCATGATAACAGTGGACAAGGGGAAGAAGAAACTGACAGAGAATCATATTAATCTTCAACATCCCCCATCTGTGAAGAAGTGACATGTAATGGTGCCAAGGTTAGGTGCCTTTACGATTCAGGTTTAGAATATGACTCCGTTGTGAGTGCAACCCTAGTGCACCCTGAACAGTATACCACAGAGAAAGTGGAGATACAAGGGGCCGTAAAGGGAATAGCCACCATAACACTTCCCGTTGCCGAGATCAATGTAGAGACAAGGTACGTGGAAGGAGTGATCAGAGCAGCCGTGTGTGATGACCCTAATTACCCGCTGGTGTTAGGAAGTAAATATGTTTTTCTAGGAAGCCCGGTAAAACCTGTGATAATGGCCACGCTTCAGGTTAGGTCGACCCCTAGTAGAACGGAGGAGGAACCACCCCTAGTCTATTCTCATAAGCAGATGAGAAGGGCCCAGGCAAAGGATAAAACATTACAACCTTGCTTTGGAAAATTGCCAACAAGCCATGCACACCCTAAGAAAGGACAATTTTATTTGAAGGAGGGACTGCTCTTCAGGAAAGCTAGAGCAGGATCCAAAGAACAGGGACAGTTGATATTGCCAACTCCCTACAGGGAAAAAGTGATGGCACAAGCTCATGTTGTACCCGACGGTGGACACCAGAGGAATGGAACCACACGTCAAAGGATATCTGAAAAATATTACTGGCCCCAAGTAGCTGCTGATATTTCACAATTTGTGGGGGCATGTGAAAAATGTAGCAAGGTACATTCCCCAAGTTGGAAAAATCATAATCAGATGCCAGCCAAGCATTCTGAAACATATGGGCTTAAAAATAACAAGGAAAATAAAAATAATAAGGTTGACATAGAGGATAGGTATCCACCTTCCCACCAACAGTTTTCACCAAAAATATTTAGATTCGCAACTCTGAGAAGGGCATCCAGAGAAATAGAAACTCAGACCAGTCAACCCAGGCTCAGTTTGAAGCCGCAGTTGGGGAACTGGCTGAAATTAATATTGAAGATAATCCGCCAGATTTGAACCCGAAACAAAATGTTAGAAGGAAAGTGGGCAGTGGTCGAGTGAGCAATTCGGAAAATGCTCACTGCGCATCACAATATGGCTATTAATTTAGCATGAAAAGGGCACTGGTGACATTGGTAGTCACCCGACCCTACACCGTCCAAGGGGAAGTATTGGTCGGACCCTGGATGGAGATCACCCACACATATTATAGCAAAGATAAGGGAGAATTGATTTCTGATGCAGAAACTCATTTCCCCACATATTATCTTATTTCACCAAATTGTCGGTAGGCGGAGAATATAGTTGGTGAATATGGCCTCCATTTGAGTGGCACATTATAGAATATTATAAGAATATTATTAGAAGGGTGTTTCCACATTCAATAAAGCCTGAGATCAGACCAATTGTTGGCTGTGAACATTTCGGAGGAGCAGAGTGCCTCCATTGTTGCCTTTTTGAATTGAGGATAGTCCGAGTGTTTATTAAGGCTGATCAGGAAATTATTGGATCCCCTACACAACTCAGATATCACCATATAGATCAACTCCTCATAACGTACAATTTGAGGAACATCTAATATTCTCGGGACATGTCGTTGAGCAGACTCAGAGAAGAGAAATGGTGAATAATGATTGCTAAGCAGCATTAAGACAAGCAGTAACACTTGCAACTGTTCAGTAACATAACTGAAATAGATTCTTGGATTGCAGAGGTCTGAGGCAGCTTTCTTGAGTTGTGCTTACTTTGAATGACCCCACTGCAGAAATCCATGAAAACACAAGGGCAGGAAAAGCCTAGGGAATAGTACTTTATTTACGCTAATTGCCTCACAGATAATAACCTGCAATGATTGCAAGTTTTAGGAAAGGAGGTGTGTAGTAAAATCTGTGAGAAAAAACGCTAAATTCCAGGAAATTGTACTCCCAATGCTAATATATAGAACCAGCCCGTGTGTGTCTGACTGGCTTCTTCCCATACGCCAGCAGCACGCTCAAATTGTATACCGAAGTAATGCCTAAACGATTTTCCGCAGTCTAACATTATACGCTTTGCTAGCGTTGGCTTTGAGACTAAATATTTTCTTGTAGAACGAAACTGCAGCAAGAATTAACACAAATACTACCTATACCTTGCAAGACCCCCTTTTTTTCTCGACACGAGTTCAGGACATATATTCACACGGTTGGAATTGGCAGACGATACACACACACACACACAAGTTGTTAAAATTGAGTGACGTAACGTAGTGTTCGTTCTGCATACGGTAGTTTGAAAATAAAAGGAAAAATGCAAGTAACGTGAGATTTTTTTTTTGAATGTGTAATACTAAATAGGGTGTGAGACGGAGTGACCTTAGTTCGTGTTTACAAATTTAAATTGAATAGGAGAGGAAATGTTTTATTTGAAGCATTGTAGGAAATAAAACGACATTAGGCATTAGAAAAACATACAAGAATAAATATGTACTGACTGTGTAATAGATAACAGCAGGATTAATAAGTATGTATTAGTATTTAAAACTAGTAAGAAATAAAGAAGTTGGACTGAAGACAGATAGACAGATGGACTTGAAAATCTTTCTCAGTTTCGCCCGTAGGTGGGGTTAAAGGGGAAGGAGTCCTTATTTTGAATATTTGAGGTCACTTTTATTTGAAAAGGAACGCTATTCACTAAACAGTCTCTGATTGGCTGTAGTATAATAGACAAACGGTTGTATAAAACCAATTAGTATTGAGTATAGGGGGCCACTAGATGAACAATTTCTTACACTAAAGACGTTGTTATAGACAAGGCAAGAGTACTGTCTTGGCTGCTAATTCTGCACAAGCAGCGATCTGGATTTGTTACCATATATCGCAATATTCAACTATTTACTGATTTTAATTCTCTGATGCGAGTTTCATCTACGAGTGAAAGTGAGCCCAGGTGATCTAACACCTGTCCCTAAGTTCTGCAGTGAGGCCTAACTACTGAGTGCCTACACAGTGATTTACCTATAGAAGCAGAATCGTGTCTTGGCAGTGGATGCTGGCGTTTTATACATACTTCAACCAGCCTGGTTCCAGAGACCTCAGATAAGACTTGTCTGGGAAATTGATATCACAAACAATCCACTCTCTCAGTTTTCACAAAAGCTAGTGTATCAGACAGTGAGGAACAAAAACGTTCAATAAACTTGTACCCTTTTCTAGGAGCAAGAAATACTTGACATTTTCCCAGCTTGAGACATATAAATAATTGTGGGATAACACTGACTCAATGACAGTTGTAAAATAATTGGTTGTAAATAATTTCATTATCATGTTGAGTTGATTATTCCTGTGTCAGAAGAATAACTAGATACAGGAAAATAAATTGAAAAAAAAAGTTACATTCAAAACTTTACCCAGTGACTTGTTTAATCATTGTTTATTAGTAATAGGTGTAGTTGTTGTCCTGTTCATACACTTCATCACATTGCATATACCCTAGACACTTGCTAGACAACATCTTCTTCTTCTTCGATCCATAACCGCCAACCGTCAAAGCAGTCAGCGGCCATCACGCCTGGTGGCGTCTTGTAGGGCAGCAACAAATTGATTCCACTTTGCTCGGTCGGCGGCCATCCTTCGTACAGTGCCCCAACTGTGGTTCATTCTTTGCATCTCAGCTTCCACAGTTCTCCGCCAAGTTGTTTTTGGTCGGCCTCTCTTTCGCTTTCCCTCGGGAGTCCATAGCATAGCTGTTCTTGCGATGGTATCAGGGTCCCTTCTGAGGACATGGCCAACCCAACTCCAGCGTCTGCCAGCTATGATGGTGTGCATGTCCTCCTGGTTACTCCGAATAAGTAGTTCTTGGTTGCTGATGGTGTTTGGCCAAAAGATTCGGAGAATTTTCCTTAGGCAGATTGTGTGGAAGGAGGACAGTTTTGACATTTCCTTCTCTGTTACTCTCCAACATTCCGCACCATAGAGAAGCACAGAAAGTACGCAGCTCTCATACAGTCTTAATTTGGTGTTTGTGCTGTACTGGGAAGACTTCCAAATGTTGTTGAGAATAGCAAAGGCTGTTCTCGCTTTATTCATTCTGTTGTAAGGAACCAGAAGTTAGAACAGACAGACACATTTACTTACCTAGGAAGCATAGTAACACCTGACGGCGGAACAAGCAAGGACATTAACAACAGAATGAATAAAGCGAGAACAGCCTAATGATAGACAACATACACACACCAATACACTTCAGTAGGGGAAGATATATAATCGGGTGAGGTCGTGGTGGAAGCAGACAGGTACCCTGTAAACTTATTTGTATTTAATAAACCTCAGGGGCTTGCATAGCTGACTTCACACCAGATACCATTAATATAATATTTAAACCAATAATAACAACTAATTCACCCCACTCAGTACTTCACTCGTCATGTACAATACATAAAATAATATTACCCACGTGGCACTCGTCATGTACAACAATACAAAAAATAATATTACCCACGTGGCACTTAAATCTCACTCCTCCTACTCCCCTTCTTTCGTTCTGAAAAAACCGATACATAGAATATTTCTATTCCCGGGTCTCTTCATTCTCACTCCTTCCCCCTCTCTCTCTCAACTATAATCTGCCAGGGAAGTAAACAGAAACCTCCCGACCTGTCTGCCTCTTATCTATTTGTTACGCGTGGCTACCCACGTGTACAAACATTCAAACTAGGAAATCCTTTGTCAGAAATCCCGTGGCCTCCTTTTTAACATTTACACATGAGGTTTCCTACTTAAGCCCCAATTTAAATGAAATCTCGCTATAGGAATAGTTTACTCCTCTAAGCAGTATAATTCACTTATAACATACATCTTTACTCTCCGACGGCATTTCTTACATTTAAGGCATAATAAAATTTAGTGCACACAATTGATTCCCAATAAAATTACATTTATAAATACACAGGAATAAATGGTGGTTTTACATAACATTCTACAAATATGAGCACACGTGTAGCTTATAACTTCACACGTTCCTATCTACAGCCAAAATCATAGAAAGAATAAGCACACTGTTGCATTTACGTAAAATGATAATGGATAGCACTATCGTTTATATCCCCGAAGAAGTTAACTACGGGCGAATTTCTCAAAGAACCCTCTAATAACTAAACGATAATAAAATTTCTACATACCAATACCGCTTTGTTCCCGCAGTGGAGACGATAATACGAAGTCTGACGGCTGACAATTATTTCTTACGATAGAGAACTTGCCCGCAATTTAACTGGCTATTTATACACACCGGGGCCACCCCCGCGTGTTCTCTCCTACGCATAACCTAAGTTTTCCCTCGACCAATGGAAACGCTAGAAAAATAAAATAACTACAAGCCCCGCCAATCAAATTTGAAAACCGCGTGTCCAAAATTTGCGTCACATTATGTGACGGCCGCGTGTTTCTGACTTGCGTGCATGAATTGGCGATTTCCGTAAACAACGAAAAATCGCGTGATCCGAAGAAAATAAAACTGGTCGAGTGTAAAAATAAATCTACCATCATAAACGAACCCATTTAATTATCTACCCAAAAATACCAAACACGATATATATTCAAATGAGAAAAAAAAAATGATGAAAATACAAAATAGACGATAGAATCGGGCCGGTTGAAGGACAGAATTACAGTGCAGCATCACATTCCTGAAGGTCTAAGTGCTACCTCTCAAGATCCTCCCTTGAATAATAATTATTATATTTATATTTGACTCTGCTAGGGGATTAATTAATTAACTAAATATGTAATACAACAACCAGAACCTTAACTCAAAGTAATAATTAAGCAAGACTGATTATATAAATATATTTACAATTTATTGATCCTATACCGTTTCTCTTTTCGGTTACGAAAATGATAAAGAATTTCAAAGGTTTTTACAAAATAAAAATAAATACACATGGAATGTCATTTCCACAATACTTCAATATGATAAAGTTATATTTAAAATGTCAATTATTTATTTCACATATAGTTATTACTTTCGCTGGACTGTGAAGTTGGTAATGTAGTTTATTAAAGTTCTTCATGAGTCATCACTCAAACTGTTTTTGTTATTTATATTTTATTTGGTTGATAATATTTTCTGGATAGGCTGACCAGTGGAATTGTGTTTCCACTTATCTGGTAAAATGAGAAGCATCCAACTATAGCCAGGATCACACAATGTCTGGATCTCCAGGTCGGGGAAAACAGGGTGACTAGTTCTATGTAACTTGAGAACATTTGCACCACAGAGTCCCACAGAAGTGGATGTCTCGTACACTCTTGGTAGTTGCAGGATAAAACCTGTAATACAAATAATCACAGCCCTTGTATGGTCCAGCATATTCTATCCACACACACAATGGACGTAACAAACAGTGTCAGACATTGTGCCAACAGTTGCACAGGACAATTTACCTCAGTACCACTCACAGCCAGTTCAATGTGATCACACTTTCCTTATAAATCCTAAGTTAGATCCATTTGTCCATGATCTGCTTCCATACAATGATTTGGTTTAGTACAAACTACTAAGTGACACCTTGATTAATACATGTTAACAAATTATGTCATCCTTTCTTATGTTCCTGATCAGTGTGTCGTTCCTTTAAGAAATACTCCTTCAAATGCATTATTAAACTTACAGCCGTATTTTTGCCATCATTCTCAATTATTATACACATTTCCCAATGCTGGCGTTCGTCTCTAAAAGTCAACACATGCTTGCGTTCAAGCCGGCAGCACACTCGTCCTGTAATTTTTTTCTTAACACATTCAACACACTTCATAACACACAAGTGGGAGCCGCGCTGGTGTAATGGCTTCGGCGTTGTACTGGCGACCAGGTGTTCATGGTTCAAACCCGGGCGTCGGCGTTTGAAGAAATGTTTACGGCCGGAAATTTGACTGAATAGCCTGAACGGCTCCTGTGATAAACCCTCTGTGGATGGGAAGGAGCGAAGCTCCTGACCGGGTTGGAAGGAAAGTCCTCAGGTTCCCCAGCCTCGCAATGACATGTCATTGGGCCGAAGGGCTGAAAGCCCAAGTGCCGCTGGTAAAAAAAAAAAAAATAACACACATTATACATATATTCTTTCTTACAATCAGGCAATTCACATAAGCTGTAACAGGCTGTTAATAGGTCTCTAGGTCTGCTATACAGATACAGTGGCAAAGTATTTGACAGCACACGTTTGCCGCTCTCTTCTGTTCAGCTTGTGTTTGAAAAAGTTGTGGCCCCAAATCAGCCAAGTTCAAGGACTTTTATAGTACCGCACCCTCCCTCTCGGATAACATGGTCCAAAACCGGTGTTAGGAATCTAAAACGATGCGTATTTCTGCTTTCTTGTTCAATGTGCAAAATTTTTAATATTTAATATCTCTCTTAATTCTGAACCGATTTTGATAATTTAAAGTTAGAATTATACTGTGAATTTATCTCTACCTTTCTATCTAATAATTGTTCAGTTAGCAAAATGCATTTAAATCTATGCAGACTTTAACTAACTAAATTGGGGACTACCCTGATGTATAGATGTCATTTAAAACGATTTTTCTCTATAATTGAACTACTATTCGAGGAAGTCTTTGCACCTACCTCTCAAGTAACATTCCCGGTGTTGAAATATCTATATGTTTCCGTTTAAACATCTGTAGACCTTAAGAAATTAAATAAATTCTTACTATATCATTTACACAAAATGGGCCTCTATGTTAAGCCTAAAAGGTTAGTTTTGCATTCGTAAGTAACACTTCTTACAAAATATAGTCGAATGCTGTGTGGGTTTATCATCTGATACGTTAATTCCAAACACAAAGAACAGATCATTAACGTAATTAGAACAGTTCAGTGCTTTCTGAATTGAACGTGTTGTTTTGGAAGTTAATGCTCTCTTGCCACAGGCTCTGCACAGTGCACTGGCACAATTCATATGATGCAAAACAGTATGTTCCATTTCGTTGTTATGTAGTATAGTTTACTTGTGTATGTATAAAGATAGAGGAATATTTGGGACTATCAAGTCTAACACCAGGATGTAGAATGCTTTATCTGTGAGTGAAAGAAGATATACAAACAGTTACTTAGAATTCTTTGGCACTGTTGCGTGATAAATTCTCGCAACATCGTTTTATTTCAATATCTATTTTATAACGCAAGGGCAACAACTGCTTGAAATTTATAGTCACTTTTCTCGGTAAGCATTTGTCTTCTCGCGTTGGTATCGAATGCAGTTAAGTTTGAGCTGTGGTCATTTTGCGCTGGACTGCGCATGACTTGTCTTGCTTCTTGGTCGATCGGTTTCCGCCCACCACTAGTGGAGTGAGCGATTTGGAATGGCGAAAGAGATGCCTCGTTGAAGAGGGGATCTCCGCTTTTTTTTGTTCTGTCAGGAATGTGAGAGTCCTCTTATGGATATTTCGTTTATTCGAGATAATACCTCTAGTGTATTTGCACATGCCGGGAGGCATAATATTTCTGTGTATTTCCGGAAGGCAAGGTAAATTAACATTTTCATTAACTCTATCGATTTTTGGTCGTGAACGATTTCTGGTTCATAGCCTGTCTTCGAAAGTCGTCGTCACGAGATGTTTTCCTAGCTCACATGTCGCTGTATTGTGCTGCATCGGTTGATGCAGGTTCCAAGGACCATTACTTGCTACTTTGTTAAATGAACTAGGTTTGAAAAACCTTTATTATCTAGAGGATATTTTTGAGGACATTATTTATACTTCGGCAGACGTGTCTGTCTTGCTGAAGTCAGACTAAGGAGAGTGAACTGATCTCATATATCTGGTTATCTCCTGGCTGTTATAGAAAAGGATGGAGTTTTTCACCTGACTACATTTACAGCACTTTGAAATATAACATGCATCTGACTCATCATTGTAATGCTGTCTACCGTCTATTGCTGTATTGAATGTTGCTGTGATAATGACTGTTTGATGTGTCTACATATTCGCGTAACCATTTTGTCACTGTGGCGTCCACAATAAATAATGAAGAAAAACGTCAACGGCTGTTTCAAGAATCATTGACTTTATACGTCGTGAGTTTACTGACGTCCTATGTGGATTGCCCTGTTATTTTTTGTATGAACATTGTTTTGACTGAACACATCTGCACACTACACAAAACCAGACATGCGGATACCATCCATCATCATATGGCATCACGCATCATTTGGTGGCCATAAGCTGGTTTGATTCTGGTACCAGCAAACACGGGGTCCCTTACCCACTTCATTTTCAACAAGAATTCATCAACATCCTTCAAGAAATTAACATTCTTCAAGACAGTCAACATCTTCACCATTTTCAAAGTACTCGGCGTTGCCCGGTAAAAGTCAAAATTTCAATTTTTTGACGGAAACAAGAATTTGACAGTACCCGGCGTTGTTACATGTTGCCGGATAACTCGGACTGCTGTTATCTTTTACGCAAGTCAAGCAAGTTGCTGCTGTCAAGGTTCCAGTGCTGTCGTTTTTGTGAAGGTCAAGTGCCGGTTGAAACAGGTTGTTTTCTGAAGAAGGCCAAGTACCGATTTCCATCAACTTACTTTTGGATTAGAAGGTCAAGTGCCGAAACAACTCAACACACAGTATTTCAGAAGCTCTTGTACCATCGTGTTAGCAGTGGAAGCAGTTCAGATGTGCCATCATCGTTGGAGCTTCGCTCTTTAGGACGTTGATTGACATCCGTTTTTTTCTGCTGTTCGACGATTGGAAGCCTATAAGTTAAGTGGCCTGTTTGTATGTAAACTGTGCCCTTATACTTCTGCTGAGTCTTCTGTGTATCATCTCATTCTATATGTTATATGTCTATATGTTATTTGTATATTTATATGTTTATATTTCAGCGGGTTCTCGGTTGGGTGGTGTCTCCGTTAGATTATGCCACGTCATAGAGGTCGTCTATTGTGAGCGTTTTCTGTAGGGTTTGCAAATTTCCGATACTGGAATTTGCTAAGCGACTTCTGTTGCTATTTATGTTAGCTGTGATGACATGTTTTAATATTGTTTTCGTTATTATTTCGCATTCTTTAGTTTTGTTTTGATTTGTTTGTATTTGTTAGCCTACTCTTGTCTATATTTTAGTTTCATACAACATTTTTGTTTATACACTGTGGTGTCATGTATTTTGTTTAATTATAGCGCAGATATCGTCACATTTTTTGTGATATTTCATTAATTTCTGCTTTATTTTTAGTTGATTTCTGCGAACGTTTTTGTATTGTTGCTGATCTTTGTTATTGTTTACATTGTTATTGTTTACATTGTTTGCATTGTTTACATTTTCAATGTTTACATTCTGCATGTGTTTACATAGTCATTGTTTACAGTTATAGTAATTAGTTAATGGGCTATGCTAATGCACTGTTACTACTACACTGATGATAAATGAATGATGAATAGTGTCGTGCACTATTGAATGAGAAGTGCACTTATGATCAAGAATTGATTGTTGATATTTCATATACAAGTTCTTTGATTGGAGACTTGTTTCCCACAGAGACTGGGATAATATAAGGTGATGTGAATATACAAGTGCTTAATTAAGACTTGTTACACTTAGGTTTGAAATAAATTAGTTAATTATTTCAGGTTTTGGACTCATATGTTAGACAACATGTCTACATTTGAGCACTTTATTGAGCAGGGTAAATTGCTTGGCAAGACTGGTGATAAGTTAGAAGAATTTGCAACTGCTCGATATGATAAAGCAATGGAAGCTGAACAAAAGAAACTGCATATGGAAGCTGAACAAAAGAAACTGCAGATGCAGGTGGATGAAAAAAGATTCCAAATGGAAATGGAAAAACAAAAAAGGGAATCAGAAGCTGAGGAAAGAAAACTCCAGCTACAGCTAGAAGCTGAAAGACTTCAAAAAGAGGCTGAGAATAAAAGACTTGAAAAAGAAGCTGAAAATAAAAGACTTGAAAAAGAGGCTGAAAATAAAAGACTTGAAAAAGAAGCTGAAAATGAAAGACTTTCAAAAGAGGCTCAGGCTGAGGAAAGAAGATTACAGGGAGAGTCTGATGAGAGGAAAGAGAAAGCAAAAATGGAACATGAAGAAAAGGTCTTAGCTTTAGAGTTGGAAAAATTGAAATTGACAAGCATGAGTAATGGTAATGATTCAAACAAGGGTTCATCTTCTGGTAAGGCTAATAATGATGCTTTTAAGATTAAGTTACCAACATTTAGTCCTTCCAGTGATGACATAATGTTCTATCTGGACAGATTTGAACAAGCATGTACAGCTCATAACATAGACAAAGCAAAATATGTTTATCAGTTATCAGGGATACTGACAGGTAAAGCTCTAAGTATATTAAATATGGTGGATGAACCTGACAAGAACAATTATGAGGTTGTCAGGGCCGCTTTGTTAAAGAAATATCAGCTTAACGAAGACGGCTATCGTCTACAATTTAAAAACATGTTACCTGAAAATGGAGTTGAATTCTCCGAGTTTATTGCAAGAATACGCATTACTTTCTCACGATGGGTTGAACTATCTAAGACGGAAAAAACTTATGAAGGACTTATGGACTTAATACTTAGAGACAAAGTCATGTCGTCTGTCAATGAGTCTTTCCTTGCTTTCCTTCATGAACGTAAACCTAAAACAATAAGGGAAATGGAAGATTTCTGTTGCCAATACGTAACTGCACACCCACACATAACCATGGGTAACTCTAAGGTGAAAGAAGGTTTACCAGTTGCTTCGGCAGCTCCGTATGGTCAAAACTTTGCTCGTAGATTCCAACAAAATCTTGATAGAAAGAGCAGCGGTAATTTTCAGCAGGCTAATGCTGTACAACAGGAAACTGAGGGAGCCTGTAATCATGTTGTTGATAGTAAAAACTTTGACGCTGTCACTGGTTCTGCTTTTGACTTTGAGAGAGCAAACAAATGCCCCCAATGCAGTACTTTATTCGAACCGGGTACCATAACTACTTTGAGTTGTGGTACCACATTCCCGCTTGTTGTGTGTGTGTGTGTTGTGTGTGTGTTGTTGTGTTGTTGTGTTGGGGGGGGGGGGGGGGGGTAACCACTCTGGGTTTTATTTAATCCATACATAAGGGTTCTTTGTTTAAATTGATACTCCGGTCTCACTACTTTTCGATTCCGGATGCACCATTATTGGTGTTAGACAATCGCTTGTAGATCCATCTTGTCGCTTACAGCGATGGCCGTTATTAAATGTGTCACATTTTGGCGGGGCAACTCTAGGCAACCCCAAACCCCCCATACTATCTCGCGCCCCGCCTGGCAACCACTTCGCAGGACCAACCCCCCCCCCCCCCCTCCACCTCCCGCTCCAAAGTTTCCCCACGATCCCCCTACACT
>JAMPIV010007691.1:150000-160000 GCA_024509875.1 Oreohelix idahoensis | reverse complement strand
CCCCCCCCCCCCCCCCCCCCCCCCCCCCCCCCCCCCCCCCCCCCCCCCCCCCCCCCCCCCCCCCCCCCCCCCCCCCCCCCCCCCCCCCCCCCCCCCCCCCCCCCCCCCCCCCCCCCCCCCCCCCCCCCCCCCCCCCCCCCCCCCCCCCCCCCCCCCCCCCCCCCCCCCCCCCCCCCCCCCCCCCCCCCCCCCCCCCCCCCCCCCCCCCCCCCCCCCCCCCCCCCCCCCCCCCCCCCCCCCCCCCCCCCCCCCCCCACCCCCCCCCCCCCCCCCCCCCCCCCCCCCCCCCCCCCCCCCCCCCCCCCCCCCCCCCACCCCCCCCCCCCCCCCCCCCCCCCCCCCCCCCCCCCCCCCCCCCCCCCCCCCCCCCCCCCCCCCCCCCCCCCCCCCCCCCCCCCCCCCCCCCCCCCCCCCCCCCCCCCCCCCCCCCCCCCCCCCCCCCCCCCCCCCCCCCCCCCCCCCCCCCCCCCCCCCCCCCCCCCCCCCCCCCCCCCCCCCCCCCCCCCCCCCCCCCCCCCCCCCCCCCCCCCCCCCCCCCCCCCCCCCCCCCCCCCCCCCCCCCCCCCCCCCCCCCCCCCCCCCCCCCCCCCCCCCCCCCCCCCCCCCCCCCCCCCCCCCCCCCCCCCCCCCCCCCCCCCCCCCCCCCCCCCCCCCCCCCCCCCCCCCCCCCCCCCCCCCCCCCCCCCCCCCCCCCCCCCCCCCCCCCCCCCCCCCCCCCCCCCCCCCCCCCCCCCCCCCCCCACCCCCCCCCCCCCCCCCCCCCCCCCCCCCCCCCCCCCCCCCCCCCCCCCCCCCCCCCCCCCCCCCCCCCCCCCCCCCCCCCCCCCCCCCCCCCCCCCCCCCCCCCCCCCCCCCCCCCCCCCCCCCCCCCCCCCCCCCCCCCCCCCCCCCCCCCCCCCCCCCCCCCCCCCCCCCCCCCCCCCCCCCCCCCCCCCCCCCCCCCCCCCCCCCCCCCCCCCCCCCCCCCCCCCCCCCCCCCCCCCCCCCCCCCCCCCCCCCCCCCCCCCCCCCCCCCCCCCCCCCCCCCCCCCCCCCCCCCCCCCCCCCCCCCCCCCCCCCCCCCCCCCCCCCCCCCCCCCCCCCCCCCCCCCCCCCCCCCCCCCCCCCCCCCCCCCCCCCCCCCCCCCCCCCCCCCCCCCCCCCCCCCCCCCCCCCCCCCCCCCCCCCCCCCCCCCCCCCCCCCCCCCCCCCCCCCCCCCCCCCCCCCCCCCCCCCCCCCCCCCCCCCCCCCCCCCCCCCCCCCCCCCCCCCCCCCCCCCCCCCCCCCCCCCCCCCCCCCCCCCCCCCCCCCCCCCCCCCCCCCCCCCCCCCCCCCCCCCCCCCCCCCCCCCCCCCCCCCCCCCCCCCCCCCCCCCCCCCCCCCCCCCCCCCCCCCCCCCCCCCCCCCCCCCCCCCCCCCCCCCCCCCCCCCCCCCCCCCCCCCCCCCCCCCCCCCCCCCCCCCCCCCCCCCCCCCCCCCCCCCCCCCCCCCCCCCCCCCCCCCCCCCCCCCCCCCCCCCCCCCCCCCCCCCCCCCCCCCCCCCCCCCCCCCCCCCCCCCCCCCCCCCCCCCCCCCCCCCCCCCCCCCCCCCCCCCCCCCCCCCCCCCCCCCCCCCCCCCCCCCCCCCCCCCCCCCCCCCCCCCCCCCCCCCCCCCCCCCCCCCCCCCCCCCCCCCCCCCCCCCCCCCCCCCCCCCCCCCCCCCCCCCCCCCCCCCCCCCCCCCCCCCCCCCCCCCCCCCCCCCCCCCCCCCCCCCCCCCCCCCCCCCCCCCCCCCCCCCCCCCCCCCCCCCCCCCCCCCCCCCCCCCCCCCCCCCCCCCCCCCCCCCCCCCCCCCCCCCCCCCCCCCCCCCCCCCCCCCCCCCCCCCCCCCCCCCCCCCCCCCCCCCCCCCCCCCCCCCCCCCCCCCCCCCCCCCCCCCCCCCCCCCCCCCCCCCCCCCCCCCCCCCCCCCCCCCCCCCCCCCCCCCCCCCCCCCCCCCCCCCCCCCCCCCCCCCCCCCCCCCCCCCCCCCCCCCCCCCCCCCCCCCCCCCCCCCCCCCCCCCCCCCCCCCCCCCCCCCCCCCCCCCCCCCCCCCCCCCCCCCCCCCCCCCCCCCCCCCCCCCCCCCCCCCCCCCCCCCCCCCCCCCCCCCCCCCCCCCCCCCCCCCCCCCCCCCCCCCCCCCCCCCCCCCCCCCCCCCCCCCCCCCCCCCCCCCCCCCCCCCCCCCCCCCCCCCCCCCCCCCCCCCCCCCCCCCCCCCCCCCCCCCCCCCCCCCCCCCCCCCCCCCCCCCCCCCCCCCCCCCCCCCCCCCCCCCCCCCCCCCCCCCCCCCCCCCCCCCCCCCCCCCCCCCCCCCCCCCCCCCCCCCCCCCCCCCCCCCCCCCCCCCCCCCCCCCCCCCCCCCCCCCCCCCCCCCCCCCCCCCCCCCCCCCCCCCCCCCCCCCCCCCCCCCCCCCCCCCCCCCCCCCCCCCCCCCCCCCCCCCCCCCCCCCCCCCCCCCCCCCCCCCCCCCCCCCCCCCCCCCCCCCCCCCCCCCCCCCCCCCCCCCCCCCCCCCCCCCCCCCCCCCCCCCCCCCCCCCCCCCCCCCCCCCCCCCCCCCCCCCCCCCCCCCCCCCCCCCCCCCCCCCCCCCCCCCCCCCCCCCCCCCCCCCCCCCCCCCCCCCCCCCCCCCCCCCCCCCCCCCCCCCCCCCCCCCCCCCCCCCCCCCCCCCCCCCCCCCCCCCCACCCCCCCCCCCCCCCCCCCCCCCCCCCCCCCCCCCCCCCCCCCCCCCCCCCCCCCCCCCCCCCCCCCCCCCCCCCCCCCCCCCCCCCCCCCCCCCCCCCCCCCCCCCCCCCCCCCCCCCCCCCCCCCCCCCCCCCCCCCCCCCCCCCCCCCCCCCCCCCCCCCCCCCCCCCCCCCCCCCCCCCCCCCCCCCCCCCCCCCCCCCCCCCCCCCCCCCCCCCCCCCCCCCCCCCCCCCCCCCCCCCCCCCCCCCCCCCCCCCCCCCCCCCCCCCCCCCCCCCCCCCCCCCCCCCCCCCCCCCCCCCCCCCCCCCCCCCCCCCCCCCCCCCCCCCCCCCCCCCCCCCCCCCCCCCCCCCCCCCCCCCCCCCCCCCCCCCCCCCCCCCCCCCCCCCCCCCCCCCCCCCCCCCCCCCCCCCCCCCCCCCCCCCCCCCCCCCCCCCCCCCCCCCCCCCCCCCCCCCCCCCCCCCCCCCCCCCCCCCCCCCCCCCCCCCCCCCCCCCCCCCCCCCCCCCCCCCCCCCCCCCCCCCCCCCCCCCCCCCCCCCCCCCCCCCCCCCCCCCCCCCCCCCCCCCCCCCCCCCCCCCCCCCCCCCCCCCCCCCCCCCCCCCCCCCCCCCCCCCCCCCCCCCCCCCCCCCCCCCCCCCCCCCCCCCCCCCCCCCCCCCCCCCCCCCCCCCCCCCCCCCCCCCCCCCCCCCCCCCCCCCCCCCCCCCCCCCCCCCCCCCCCCCCCCCCCCCCCCCCCCCCCCCCCCCCCCCCCCCCCCCCCCCCCCCCCCCCCCCCCCCCCCCCCCCCCCCCCCCCCCCCCCCCCCCCCCCCCCCCCCCCCCCCCCCCCCCCCCCCCCCCCCCCCCCCCCCCCCCCCCCCCCCCCCCCCCCCCCCCCCCCCCCCCCCCCCCCCCCCCCCCCCCCCCCCCCCCCCCCCCCCCCCCCCCCCCCCCCCCCCCCCCCCCCCCCCCCCCCCCCCCCCCCCCCCCCCCCCCCCCCCCCCCCCCCCCCCCCCCCCCCCCCCCCCCCCCCCCCCCCCCCCCCCCCCCCCCCCCCCCCCCCCCCCCCCCCCCCCCCCCCCCCCCCCCCCCCCCCCCCCCCCCCCCCCCCCCCCCCCCCCCCCCCCCCCCCCCCCCCCCCCCCCCCCCCCCCCCCCCCCCCCCCCCCCCCCCCCCCCCCCCCCCCCCCCCCCCCCCCCCCCCCCCCCCCCCCCCCCCCCCCCCCCCCCCCCCCCCCCCCCCCCCCCCCCCCCCCCCCCCCCCCCCCCCCCCCCCCCCCCCCCCCCCCCCCCCCCCCCCCCCCCCCCCCCCCCCCCCCCCCCCCCCCCCCCCCCCCCCCCCCCCCCCCCCCCCCCCCCCCCCCCCCCCCCCCCCCCCCCCCCCCCCCCCCCCCCCCCCCCCCCCCCCCCCCCCCCCCCCCCCCCCCCCCCCCCCCCCCCCCCCCCCCCCCCCCCCCCCCCCCCCCCCCCCCCCCCCCCCCCCCCCCCCCCCCCCCCCCCCCCCCCCCCCCCCCCCCCCCCCCCCCCCCCCCCCCCCCCCCCCCCCCCCCCCCCCCCCCCCCCCCCCCCCCCCCCCCCCCCCCCCCCCCCCCCCCCCCCCCCCCCCCCCCCCCCCCCCCCCCCCCCCCCCCCCCCCCCCCCCCCCCCCCCCCCCCCCCCCCCCCCCCCCCCCCCCCCCCCCCCCCCCCCCCCCCCCCCCCCCCCCCCCCCCCCCCCCCCCCCCCCCCCCCCCCCCCCCCCCCCCCCCCCCCCCCCCCCCCCCCCCCCCCCCCCCCCCCCCCCCCCCCCCCCCCCCCCCCCCCCCCCCCCCCCCCCCCCCCCCCCCCCCCCCCCCCCCCCCCCCCCCCCCCCCCCCCCCCCCCCCCCCCCCCCCCCCCCCCCCCCCCCCCCCCCCCCCCCCCCCCCCCCCCCCCCCCCCCCCCCCCCCCCCCCCCCCCCCCCCCCCCCCCCCCCCCCCCCCCCCCCCCCCCCCCCCCCCCCCCCCCCCCCCCCCCCCCCCCCCCCCCCCCCCCCCCCCCCCCCCCCCCCCCCCCCCCCCCCCCCCCCCCCCCCCCCCCCCCCCCCCCCCCCCCCCCCCCCCCCCCCCCCCCCCCCCCCCCCCCCCCCCCCCCCCCCCCCCCCCCCCCCCCCCCCCCCCCCCCCCCCCCCCCCCCCCCCCCCCCCCCCCCCCCCCCCCCCCCCCCCCCCCCCCCCCCCCCCCCCCCCCCCCCCCCCCCCCCCCCCCCCCCCCCCCCCCCCCCCCCCCCCCCCCCCCCCCCCCCCCCCCCCCCCCCCCCCCCCCCCCCCCCCCCCCCCCCCCCCCCCCCCCCCCCCCCCCCCCCCCCCCCCCCCCCCCCCCCCCCCCCCCCCCCCCCCCCCCCCCCCCCCCCCCCCCCCCCCCCCCCCCCCCCCCCCCCCCCCCCCCCCCCCCCCCCCCCCCCCCCCCCCCCCCCCCCCCCCCCCCCCCCCCCCCCCCCCCCCCCCCCCCCCCACCCCCCCCCCCCCCCCCCCCCCCCCCCCCCCCCCCCCCCCCCCCCCCCCCCCCCCCCCCCCCCCCCCCCCCCCCCCCCCCCCCCCCCCCCCCCCCCCCCCCCCCCCCCCCCCCCCCCCCCCCCCCCCCCCCCCCCCCCCCCCCCCCCCCCCCCCCCCCCCCCCCCCCCCCCCCCCCCCCCCCCCCCCCCCCCCCCCCCCCCCCCCCCCCCCCCCCCCCCCCCCCCCCCCCCCCCCCCCCCCCCCCCCCCCCCCCCCCCCCCCCCCCCCCCCCCCCCCCCCCCCCCCCCCCCCCCCCCCCCCCCCCCCCCCCCCCCCCCCCCCCCCCCCCCCCCCCCCCCCCCCCCCCCCCCCCCCCCCCCCCCCCCCCCCCCCCCCCCCCCCCCCCCCCCCCCCCCCCCCCCCCCCCCCCCCCCCCCCCCCCCCCCCCCCCCCCCCCCCCCCCCCCCCCCCCCCCCCCCCCCCCCCCCCCCCCCCCCCCCCCCCCCCCCCCCCCCCCCCCCCCCCCCCCCCCCCCCCCCCCCCCCCCCCCCCCCCCCCCCCCCCCCCCCCCCCCCCCCCCCCCCCCCCCCCCCCCCCCCCCCCCCCCCCCCCCCCCCCCCCCCCCCCCCCCCCCCCCCCCCCCCCCCCCCCCCCCCCCCCCCCCCCCCCCCCCCCCCCCCCCCCCCCCCCCCCCCCCCCCCCCCCCCCCCCCCCCCCCCCCCCCCCCCCCCCCCCCCCCCCCCCCCCCCCCCCCCCCCCCCCCCCCCCCCCCCCCCCCCCCCCCCCCCCCCCCCCCCCCCCCCCCCCCCCCCCCCCCCCCCCCCCCCCCCCCCCCCCCCCCCCCCCCCCCCCCCCCCCCCCCCCCCCCCCCCCCCCCCCCCCCCCCCCCCCCCCCCCCCCCCCCCCCCCCCCCCCCCCCCCCCCCCCCCCCCCCCCCCCCCCCCCCCCCCCCCCCCCCCCCCCCCCCCCCCCCCCCCCCCCCCCCCCCCCCCCCCCCCCCCCCCCCCCCCCCCCCCCCCCCCCCCCCCCCCCCCCCCCCCCCCCCCCCCCCCCCCCCCCCCCCCCCCCCCCCCCCCCCCCCCCCCCCCCCCCCCCCCCCCCCCCCCCCCCCCCCCCCCCCCCCCCCCCCCCCCCCCCCCCCCCCCCCCCCCCCCCCCCCCCCCCCCCCCCCCCCCCCCCCCCCCCCCCCCCCCCCCCCCCCCCCCCCCCCCCCCCCCCCCCCCCCCCCCCCCCCCCCCCCCCCCCCCCCCCCCCCCCCCCCCCCCCCCCCCCCCCCCCCCCCCCCCCCCCCCCCCCCCCCCCCCCCCCCCCCCCCCCCCCCCCCCCCCCCCCCCCCCCCCCCCCCCCCCCCCCCCCCCCCCCCCCCCCCCCCCCCCCCCCCCCCCCCCCCCCCCCCCCCCCCCCCCCCCCCCCCCCCCCCCCCCCCCCCCCCCCCCCCCCCCCCCCCCCCCCCCCCCCCCCCCCCCCCCCCCCCCCCCCCCCCCCCCCCCCCCCCCCCCCCCCCCCCCCCCCCCCCCCCCCCCCCCCCCCCCCCCCCCCCCCCCCCCCCCCCCCCCCCCCCCCCCCCCCCCCCCCCCCCCCCCCCCCCCCCCCCCCCCCCCCCCCCCCCCCCCCCCCCCCCCCCCCCCCCCCCCCCCCCCCCCCCCCCCCCCCCCCCCCCCCCCCCCCCCCCCCCCCCCCCCCCCCCCCCCCCCCCCCCCCCCCCCCCCCCCCCCCCCCCCCCCCCCCCCCCCCCCCCCCCCCCCCCCCCCCCCCCCCCCCCCCCCCCCCCCCCCCCCCCCCCCCCCCCCCCCCCCCCCCCCCCCCCCCCCCCCCCCCCCCCCCCCCCCCCCCCCCCCCCCCCCCCCCCCCCCCCCCCCCCCCCCCCCCCCCCCCCCCCCCCCCCCCCCCCCCCCCCCCCCCCCCCCCCCCCCCCCCCCCCCCCCCCCCCCCCCCCCCCCCCCCCCCCCCCCCCCCCCCCCCCCCCCCCCCCCCCCCCCCCCCCCCCCCCCCCCCCCCCCCCCCCCCCCCCCCCCCCCCCCCCCCCCCCCCCCCCCCCCCCCCCCCCCCCCCCCCCCCCCCCCCCCCCCCCCCCCCCCCCCCCCCCCCCCCCCCCCCCCCCCCCCCCCCCCCCCCCCCCCCCCCCCCCCCCCCCCCCCCCCCCCCCCCCCCCCCCCCCCCCCCCCCCCCCCCCCCCCCCCCCCCCCCCCCCCCCCCCCCCCCCCCCCCCCCCCCCCCCCCCCCCCCCCCCCCCCCCCCCCCCCCCCCCCCCCCCCCCCCCCCCCCCCCCCCCCCCCCCCCCCCCCCCCCCCCCCCCCCCCCCCCCCCCCCCCCCCCCCCCCCCCCCCCCCCCCCCCCCCCCCCCCCCCCCCCCCCCCCCCCCCCCCCCCCCCCCCCCCCCCCCCCCCCCCCCCCCCCCCCCCCCCCCCCCCCCCCCCCCCCCCCCCCCCCCCCCCCCCCCCCCCCCCCCCCCCCCCCCCCCCCCCCCCCCCCCCCCCCCCCCCCCCCCCCCCCCCCCCCCCCCCCCCCCCCCCCCCCCCCCCCCCCCCCCCCCCCCCCCCCCCCCCCCCCCCCCCCCCCCCCCCCCCCCCCCCCCCCCCCCCCCCCCCCCCCCCCCCCCCCCCCCCCCCCCCCCCCCCCCCCCCCCCCCCCCCCCCCCCCCCCCCCCCCCCCCCCCCCCCCCCCCCCCCCCCCCCCCCCCCCCCCCCCCCCCCCCCCCCCCCCCCCCCCCCCCCCCCCCCCCCCCCCCCCCCCCCCCCCCCCCCCCCCCCCCCCCCCCCCCCCCCCCCCCCCCCCCCCCCCCCCCCCCCCCCCCCCCCCCCCCCCCCCCCCCCCCCCCCCCCCCCCCCCCCCCCCCCCCCCCCCCCCCCCCCCCCCCCCCCCCCCCCCCCCCCCCCCCCCCCCCCCCCCCCCCCCCCCCCCCCCCCCCCCCCCCCCCCCCCCCCCCCCCCCCCCCCCCCCCCCCCCCCCCCCCCCCCCCCCCCCCCCCCCCCCCCCCCCCCCCCCCCCCCCCCCCCCCCCCCCCCCCCCCCCCCCCCCCCCCCCCCCCCCCCCCCCCCCCCCCCCCCCCCCCCCCCCCCCCCCCCCCCCCCCCCCCCCCCCCCCCCCCCCCCCCCCCCCCCCCCCCCCCCCCCCCCCCCCCCCCCCCCCCCCCCCCCCCCCCCCCCCCCCCCCCCCCCCCCCCCCCCCCCCCCCCCCCCCCCCCCCCCCCCCCCCCCCCCCCCCCCCCCCCCCCCCCCCCCCCCCCCCCCCCCCCCCCCCCCCCCCCCCCCCCCCCCCCCCCCCCCCCCCCCCCCCCCCCCCCCCCCCCCCCCCCCCCCCCCCCCCCCCCCCCCCCCCCCCCCCCCCCCCCCCCCCCCCCCCCCCCCCCCCCCCCCCCCCCCCCCCCCCCCCCCCCCCCCCCCCCCCCCCCCCCCCCCCCCCCCCCCCCCCCCCCCCCCCCCCCCCCCCCCCCCCCCCCCCCCCCCCCCCCCCCCCCCCCCCCCCCCCCCCCCCCCCCCCCCCCCCCCCCCCCCCCCCCCCCCCCCCCCCCCCCCCCCCCCCCCCCCCCCCCCCCCCCCCCCCCCCCCCCCCCCCCCCCCCCCCCCCCCCCCCCCCCCCCCCCCCCCCCCCCCCCCCCCCCCCCCCCCCCCCCCCCCCCCCCCCCCCCCCCCCCCCCCCCCCCCCCCCCCCCCCCCCCCCCCCCCCCCCCCCCCCCCCCCCCCCCCCCCCCCCCCCCCCCCCCCCCCCCCCCCCCCCCCCCCCCCCCCCCCCCCCCCCCCCCCCCCCCCCCCCCCCCCCCCCCCCCCCCCCCCCCCCCCCCCCCCCCCCCCCCCCCCCCCCCCCCCCCCCCCCCCCCCCCCCCCCCCCCCCCCCCCCCCCCCCCCCCCCCCCCCCCCCCCCCCCCCCCCCCCCCCCCCCCCCCCCCCCCCCCCCCCCCCCCCCCCCCCCCCCCCCCCCCCCCCCCCCCCCCCCCCCCCCCCCCCCCCCCCCCCCCCCCCCCCCCCCCCCCCCCCCCCCCCCCCCCCCCCCCCCCCCCCCCCCCCCCCCCCCCCCCCCCCCCCCCCCCCCCCCCCCCCCCCCCCCCCCCCCCCCCCCCCCCCCCCCCCCCCCCCCCCCCCCCCCCCCCCCCCCCCCCCCCCCCCCCCCCCCCCCCCCCCCCCCCCCCCCCCCCCCCCCCCCCCCCCCCCCCCCCCCCCCCCCCCCCCCCCCCCCCCCCCCCCCCCCCCCCCCCCCCCCCCCCCCCCCCCCCCCCCCCCCCCCCCCCCCCCCCCCCCCCCCCCCCCCCCCCCCCCCCCCCCCCCCCCCCCCCCCCCCCCCCCCCCCCCCCCCCCCCCCCCCCCCCCCCCCCCCCCCCCCCCCCCCCCCCCCCCCCCCCCCCCCCCCCCCCCCCCCCCCCCCCCCCCCCCCCCCCCCCCCCCCCCCCCCCCCCCCCCCCCCCCCCCCCCCCCCCCCCCCCCCCCCCCCCCCCCCCCCCCCCCCCCCCCCCCCCCCCCCCCCCCCCCCCCCCCCCCCCCCCCCCCCCCCCCCCCCCCCCCCCCCCCCCCCCCCCCCCCCCCCCCCCCCCCCCCCCCCCCCCCCCCCCCCCCCCCCCCCCCCCCCCCCCCCCCCCCCCCCCCCCCCCCCCCCCCCCCCCCCCCCCCCCCCCCCCCCCCCCCCCCCCCCCCCCCCCCCCCCCCCCCCCCCCCCCCCCCCCCCCCCCCCCCCCCCCCCCCCCCCCCCCCCCCCCCCCCCCCCCCCCCCCCCCCCCCCCCCCCCCCCCCCCCCCCCCCCCCCCCCCCCCCCCCCCCCCCCCCCCCCCCCCCCCCCCCCCCCCCCCCCCCCCCCCCCCCCCCCCCCCCCCCCCCCCCCCCCCCCCCCCCCCCCCCCCCCCCCCCCCCCCCCCCCCCCCCCCCCCCCCCCCCCCCCCCCCCCCCCCCCCCCC